>JAQQSU010005027.1:0-13917 GCA_028627135.1 Pseudochirops cupreus | reverse complement strand
TGGCGCCACAGGCTCCATGTGACCACATTCAGCCTATTAGGGAACAGAGTATACTTTCAAATATCCAAGCGTCCTCAGAGTCATGTAGCCACTTTAGCAAAGGGCCTAGGGGCAGGGAAGATCTTCAGATTCCCATAACATCAGTGACTCACTTCTCTTTTATATAGTACAAACTCATGAACTCCATTTTTCTGTCAGTTCTAAAACTAAGAGTTCTAATTTAATCTTCTTAAACCTCCAAATAGTTATATGATTTATCATTTTCTGACTTTTAAGTCTTAAATAGTTACATGCAGATAATCTGAGGAAACACAGTGCCCTACAACCCCTAGCCACATTTAACATTTTTCAACCTAACCCTATTAACATTATGTGTCTATGAAAATCATGTTTCTTTGCATTTTTCTAGTATACAAAATGCTATATTTTTTCCATTCCCCTCACTAAATTGTTGATATTCAGGGCATCATCAACCTAAGTTATTTACAAGGTGATACAATCCTCTTTATTTATGTGAATATCCCTTTTCTTTTCCCTTTGGTAATCAAACCATTCATGTCTATAATCTGAAATCTGTAAGGTTTTTAGATGTGAATTTTAGCAGTTTGAAAAAAGTTATTTTTCCATCCATTTCAGTCACCAAACTGAATACTTATGAAAGATGTATTACTTTACATTATTCCCAAGTCATCATTTTTTCTTATTGATATAAAAATATTTTCTGGCCTTTCTAGCAACAAAAGTGTTCATATGTTAAGTGGGGGAGAGTAACTTAAACCAACAAAAAGAGTAAGAGAGTATATCATGGATAAACAATATTTATCATTGAGTAGGAAAGTGCAATTTGCAAACAAAATTGGCCCTAGGCACCTGTTGCAGAGAACTGATTCTTTCTGGGGTTAGCTGAAACAAAGCAGATAGGAGGAAAAGGATGAGAGGGTACTTGTCACTACTAGAAAAACACTGGTTTTCAGACATTTCACAATTCACAACCAAAAAATTAATAAAAGGAAAATAAAACCTCTACAGGAGACTCATTTAACACAACATCCTTAAGAGATGATCTTTCCCCTATTTTTGCTTATTTTAAACCTATCTTTCCAATTCAAGTCCCTTGGGAATCCTTGGATATTGTGAAAACTCTGTATGTTTTCCCTGGATTGGGTTCCCAACTCTTTATTAAAGGAATTTCATTAGCTCAATTGCTTTTTAAATTATATCTATATTGCTTTGCTGCTTCTTAGCATACTCACGAAATTTTATGCGATGCCATGTTAAGGACAGTTTCTGGAATTGCACCAGTGACCTTAACAGATGGTGGGCAGAGATGACTAGAGATATACAGAAATGGTTCCCTGCCTTTTAATTTATGGACCCTGCAAAGGTACTTATAAAATTACTGTAACAGCCAATGTGATACTTACTTGGTGGTGATTCATGTGTTCCTACATAATATAGTTCTGATTCCTTCTGGTGCCCTCACTTGATCACTGAGGGCCATAGAGTAAGTTCAATAAGACCTCTTGTGCTTCTGGTACACTTTGTTCATTTAATATTACTGTATTATGATTTCCCAAACCTCACAGTTGGAAGGGTCCTGGGAAGTCATCTAGGTCAAATGATAACTTAAGGAGAATCTATAATATTTTATGTCTAATATATATTTTCTTTCAGTTTCATCTAAAATACTTTCAATGTTGGGAAACACATTATGTCCTCAGATTGCCCAAAGTGTTCCTCATATAGAACAGAAATATGCCTCTTTGGAATTGCTCTTATCTCTGTCAAAGCAGAACAAATCTACATATTTTCCACATAACAAATCATTAAGTACTAGAAGACAACAATCATTTCCCCTACCAAGTTTTCTCTAGATTAAATATCCCCAGTTCCTTCAACTAATCTTCAGTCTCACATTGGGAGTCCTCAAGATCCTTTATCATTCTGGTTGTCCTCTTATAGGTGCTCTTCAGTTTATTAATACCTTTTCTAAAATGTGGTGCCCAGAACTGAACACAATACTCTGGGCATGGCATGGTCAGAGCTTACTACAGTGGGACAATCAGTTCTTTATTCCTGGACCCTAAACCTCTCTTAATGAAGATTTTGATCATATATGGCTTTAGATGACACATCACACGGTATAAACACATTGAGCTTATATTCCAGTAAAACCAAACAGAAATCTTTTGCTAAACATATGACTTTCTCATATTTTATCCAAGAAGGTGATTTTCATAAGCACATAAAAGGTATTAGATATTATATAATAGACATTTGCTTATTCTATTTCTCTCTATTCAATTTGACCCAATGTTCTAGCCCACAGAGTTGTTTTTCAATCTTGACCTTGTCTTCAATGTGTTAGTTGTCCTTTGTGAATTTTGTTATCTGTGGATTTGATAAGATGCCTTTATCAGTGTCATTTGATAAAAAACCAGAGAATAGTAAGGTAGCCAAGGGTCTAAATTCACTAAGCAGCTGCAATGAATGAAATCTGAAGAGAGACTGGCTCAGGTCCACTGATGTAAAGAAAGTCTTTTTCCTTTGCCAGCTTTCTTTTACAAATGTATTATTGAAAGCCGGTTATCTCATGGACAAAAAGGAGGCAAGACAGAGAAGAAGAATGGACATTCTTGCTCCTTAGGGCCAGAACATGGAATTTATCAGGCACTAATGGGAGGAGGATATGCCTACAAGAAGTTCACGGACATGCAAATCTGGACAAAATAGTCTAGATCATTAAGCAAGTGTAGCAGGGCTGTTACCAGGACAGCAGAAGAACACATGCTAAAGCCTGGACTGTACATGAACACAGGTAAATAAGAGCAAAGACATGATGTAAACAAGGGTAGAGCCATAGAAGGCTAAGAAAGTAACAATATCTATCACAGGAGTGGGATGTGGCCCATTAATAAAAAAGTATTGGATTACGTGAATGCAAAACTCAAGCTACCCATATGCAGCAAACTTATTTATCATGGCTTTCGGCAGGAGCTTTGTAGGTTCAAGCATATAATTAGATAGATCCCAGGTTTCTACTATATTACTCAAGACCACAGGAGTCATGAAAGAAGGGAGGGTATGGAAGCAGCATATACATACGTGTATGCATACATGCATGTATATTTATGTACATATATGTGTGTGTGTGTGTTTATATTTATATCCCATCAATCTAGTGACACTGGCCTCATTATTATTCCACAAACAATATACTCCCTCTCTTTGTACCAGGTATTTTCTCTGGCTGTCTCCCTTGTTTAAAATGATCTCCCTTCTCAAACCTAGCTATTAGCTTCCTTGGCTTTCTTTAAGTCCCCAACTAAAATTCCAGTTTCTGCAGAGAGTCTTTCTCAATCTCACTTAATTCTACTTCTGTCCCTCTGTTAATTATTTCCTCTTTATCCTGTATATAGCACATCTATATTTATTTGCTTAATTGTTGTCTCCTGCATTAGAGTGTGATCTTTTTAAGGGCAAGGATTGTCTTTTGCCTCTATTTTTAGCAACAGTACTTAGCACATGGAACGTAGTAGTTTATTTATTGATTAGTGTATATATACACACGTATGTATAAATATACACATAGATGATGTGTATATACATATGTGTAGATAGACAAATATGCACATATATGCATATGTATGATTATATACATACCAACTTCATCCTTCCCATTAGCAAATTTTTAACTTTGCATGCATTACCTCTCAACATTATATATGTATCTTTACACATGTGAAATGTGGTTGTACATGTGTATGAATCTATTATGATATGTATGTAGCAATATTTGTATATATAGGCTATAGAGCATAGCAATGTGTGTATAGGTGTATATATATGTGTGTATATACATACACACAAACTTTATTTCCTCCTTACACACACATGCAACACACATATATGTGTATATACAATTATGTATTTATGGTATATATAGCAATATATATGTGTGTATGCATACATAGACATATATGCACAAACTTTATCTTTCCTATTAGCAACCAAATAAACAGTAAGTGCAACATCACCTTTCTCTCCTCCCTCTCTTTCTGTAGAGACAGTGATATACATATACACATATGTATACATATATACATACAGTGTGTTCCTGTATGACCTATGAGCATATTTAATTATTTACCGTTTTTTTTTCTCAGTATCCTATTTGCAGTAAGAGTAATTATTGAAGCAACAGCATAGTTGAAATATTAGTGACTTACAGTATCCGAGACCACTGAATTCAAATTCTGATTCTCATTCTATCTTTATAGGTTTGGTCAGCTCACCTGTAAATTAAGGAAATTGGAATAGAAGGTTTTAGTTCTGCTCCAGTTTCAGATCAATGATCCTACTTTAATTAAATTCTTCTATTCATAGTCAAGGTGGATCATGGTTCTAGTTAAAAATGTAAAAATCTCCCTAGGATGTGTCTATCCTTTCTGAAGTAATGTGAACAACACACATCTTTTAATTGATTGGTTTTGCTTTGCATGTTACCAGCAGTCTTTTGGCAAAACAAGTTCTACCTATGACTAAGGGCAGAAATAGTCATTCTAAATGTCTTTGGAGTATATATATTTTTTTAAGTAAAAGAACATAAAAGTCAAAGTCAGTTATTCTTGCTTCTTTGTTTGTTTATGGATCACCTTTGCGTATTGTACAGTTTCTAGAACATTCAGACAGGCACATATCAGAAGAGGAAGTCAAGATTTGCTTGTTTTTCTTTTTTATTCTGGCATTTTCCTCTTAGTCTTCTGTCTATCACATGTGCATACTACAGATAGTATTCTTCATATACTGGACTTCTACAGGGGAGTGAGGATAATAAAGCAAGAAGAGGAAGGCTGTTGATTGGTAGCTGTCTTCTATGCTCTTACAGACCATTGTAACAAAGAATTTTTACAGCCTGTGTCTGTTGTATTCCTGATTGATAAATATTCAAACTATTAGTCAATAACTGACTAAATAATCCATTTTGCCAATCATGTTAGTCTAGTTTCTTAAAAACATTTTGGATGAGCTAACATAATTTCACTGATTTCTAATTCTCAGGGAACAGGCAAACCCAACTCCCATCCTAGGAGTGGTATTTGGAGAAAAGAAATCATTTGAGTGACAGATTATAAAGCCTTCCATTTTTTTTTATTTATTTATTCATTCATTTATTTATCTATCTATTTATCTATCTATTTATTTATTTATTTGGAACAACACCTTTTGGAAAGTGCTGCCTCAGTTATTTCACATAAATGTACAATCAATTCATCAATCTACCACCAACCATTTATTAAACATTTAATTGTTCTTTAGCATGTTGGAGTTTTAGCAGTTGAGAAAGAAACTTGAATAAAGAGAAAGTTGGGTGTGGTAGAAATAAGATTGAACTTTGTATTCTAGAAAATGGAATGCAAGTCCTATTTCTGCCTCTGTAATGTGAAATCTGTGTAATCTTGGACAAGTTCATTCAGTTCTATGGGGCTTAACTTCCTCATCTATAAAATGATGGCATTGGATGAGATGCTTTCCAGATCTAACCTTTTAGTAGACTATATGTTGACCTTTTTAACTTAACCTTGTCTTCATAGACAAGTAAAAATTAGTAGTGTAAACAAGAATGTAAGAGGAAAAGTTTAAATAATTTAGCCCTCAATCATTTAAAAGACATTAACTTACATGACAAGGAACTGATAAATCAATTCCAAATCAACTATTCGTTAAAACAAACCACACTGATATAAATGTTTGAATGAACCAATCAATTATCTTCATTAACTTAATGGGAGTCCCAGTTGTTAGCCCAATACTGATTGAAGACAACAAGTATATACTGAGTACCCACTATGTTCAAGTCTTATTTGTAAATCCCTTATTGATAGGAATACAAGGGGCCTAAAAGTAAAGGCTTGTTTCTTTTAAGTGGAAAAAAAATTCAGATTTTTCTCCAATCCAGAGTAATGTTCTACCTAATTAGTTTGCATTAATGAGATCTGATCATTGTTATTTCTCTGTGCTAAGAGACATATGTTGCTTTAAATACACTAAAATATCAATTTTTTCCAGTTTGTTTTTGAAAATTTCAAGACTAAAACTGAGATGCCCATAACTTCTAACTATTTTAAAGCTAATTCTATGTTATTTTGTTTAAAGAGAGGCAAAGTATTCAGAATAAAGATAACATCTCACTGTCCTCTGCCCTGGTAAGATCATAGTCACAACATTGTATTCATTCCTGGGTATCACGTTTTAGGAAGGATGTAGAATATGCATTGGAAGTCTGTGAGAATGGGGAAGCTAGAAGAGATCTTATCACCTGAGGTTAAGTCAAAAGACTTGAGCATAAGAAGATTTAGGAGAAATGTGTGTGCTGGAGTGAGATATGAATGGGAGAGGAGGGAGAGTGTGACTCAGAATTAGCACTGTGCTAAGTGCTAGAGATGCAAAGAAAGGCAAAAACAAAACAAAACAAAACAAAACCCAGTCCCTGTTCTCAAGGAGTTCACAGTTTAATGGAGGAAACAAACGTACTATGCACAAGACATTGTTGCAAGCATTGGAAACACAAAGCCAAAAATTAAACAATGCCTGCCCTCAGTTAACTTACATTTTATTGTGTGGGAGACCATAATCTGTACACAAATAAGCCTAATTCTAGATAATGTATGGAGGGAGAGATCACTATAAGGAAAACTTTGTGGAAGATGTTGTGCCAGGCCTGAAGTGTAAGGGGAATAGAGATTTCCTTCAGATAAAAAAAACAATGTATTTCAGGCATGAGAGGTCTTTTGTGTACATGTTTCAAGACTGGCGACATGACATGGAGTTTGTAGAATAGCTAGTAATCTAATTTGACTAAAATTAGAGTTCATGATGGGAAGGTATATCAAATAGAGGAAGAAAAGTATTCTGGAACAAAATTGAGATGAGCCTTGAAGTCCAAATTAAAGTTTTTTACTTTATCTTAAAACCAATAAAAAAATCACTGAAATTTTTTAAACAAAGGATGACATAAGCATACCTGTACCTCAGGAAGATTATTTTGGCAGCTTTGTGGAAGATATTTTGAGGAAAGGGAGACTAAAAGCATGGAGAACAATTAAGAAGCTGCTATGGCAGTCTTAGGTGAGAGGTATGAGGGCTTGAACTAAGGTTGTAGTCCTGTGGATGGACAGAAAGGAGATATATATGAGACATGCTACTATGGGAGAATGGACAATTCAGGACAAATGATTAGATATAGGGGATGATAAAGAACGAAGACTTTAAAATGACTCAAAAGGGCAATCCTAGATGACCAGAAAATGGATATTGTCTGAGCATATACAGGGGAGTTTGAACAGTCTAATTTGTGAGGGCAAGTGAATTCTCTGGAGAGGGAAAGAACTTGAATTAGAACTTACATACTCTTTGTTTTTTGGACTTTTGTTTGGAGCGGGAAGGGGAGAGCAATTGGGGTTAAGTGACTTGCCCGAGGTCACATGGCTAGTAAGTACGTCAAGTGTCTGAGGCTGGATTTGAACTCAGGTTCTCCTGACTCCAGGGCTGATGCTCTCTAGTCACTGCACCCCCTAGACACCCCCTGAACTTGAATATTTTTTTTCTACATCCAGCCCTCTATCCATCAAGCCATCAACATTATATGGATAAAAGGAGAAAGAGGAAACAGCAATATCACAAAGTTAAGAGGAGAGTGAGAGACAGAGAGAGAGAAAGAGAGAGAGAGAGAGAGAGAGAGAGAGAGAGAGAGAGAGAGAGAGAGAGAGAGAGAGAGAGAGAGAGAGAGAGAGAGAGTATCCAGGAGATAGGGCTGCTCAATAGCAACAGGAAACTTGAGAGAAGTCTAGGAAGATATGAACAGAGCAAAGACCCCCAGATTTAACAACTAAACATTGTTGGTAGCATTGGAAGGGGAAGTTAGAAGAAGTGGCTTGAGGGGATGACAAGGCCAAGTAAAACTTTTTTTTTATCTTTTTAATATGTCTTTTAATATACTTTTCCCCACAATGCTTGCATTTCAACCTGTATCTTTCATCCTCCCTCCTCTTCAAGATCTATCTTCTATAACAATATTTTTAAAGGAAAAAAAAAAACAGCAACACCAGTCAATTCATTAGAAAACATCTGATACTACATATAATATCCCATATCTGTGTCCCCTAACTTTTTTAAAGTAGTAGAAGTGTCTTCTCCTATCTCTTCTTTTCAGTCAAACTTGATTTTTATAATTGAACAATGAGAGGAGCCAAAACGCCTGATCCAGGAATCAGGCTGGTCCTAGATAAGTTAGTTCCAGGTTTTTCCAGTGGCCACTCTGTATTGTCCAGTCCTGGTTTTCTCTGTGATGCAACTGTAAATCAGAGCCTTCCTGACATCCTGTGATCCATGGCTGTGCCTTGTTCTAAGATTATTCTAGCCAGAAGGTGTTAGCTCACCCATACATTTTAGATACTATTTATATGGCTTAGAAATCATCACAGGACATGACAATTGTCAAGGCCTAAATTGGCATCACTGTCTGGCATCTTGAAATTGAACAAAGCAGTATTATAAAACTAAGTGACATATAATTACCTTCTTTGTTTTGTTACGCTATAAAAACCTTGCTCATGGTATCAATAAATGGATTGCTTGACAATCACACCTGGACCCTGATTTTTTTAAATTTCCACAGACTAGTGTGTCAGTTTAGAGCTGTCTTAAGAAACCACTCAAGTTAACTCTATAATTGGCACTTGGAACAGCGACCTAAAAGAAGGTTTGAAGGGAGTGACTTCTTTGGAACTCCAGAAAAAAGAAATCCTCACCAGAAGAGGTACCTCAGTGGTCACAGTGGCATGGTAAGAGGTTAAGGAAGCAATAATTTCACCTTGTGTCTAGCAGTGTTTAGGTCTAGAGAAGAACTGGGCTATTAGGGAAAACTTTTAGCAGTCTTAGGGCTAAAAGAATCGCCAGGCTTAGTGGTAGATGAGGGACTAGAAACATTAAGATAGGATCCGGTCTTGGTAAAAAGCTGTCAGGAGAAAATGGGACAGGTACAAAGTGAAAGTAGAGACTGAGAAAATTATCTAAGACTGTTAAAAAGCATAGTGAAAGAAAATTGGGAACCAGCCAGAAGTCAGAGGAGTGAGAGATTTCTAGAGGAAGGACTCCAGCATTTCCCCATTTCTGCCTTTTTTCTATGGAATATATTAATGATATGTTTAACATCAGAAATGAAAGTGCCAAAGATGCCTCAAACCATTCAGTGTGATACAGCTGTCTCTATTAGAAACAGACAGAAAGAAAAGTATGAAGGAGATCTCCTACTATGCTGTAAGCTTCTGGATCCATTCTATTTTTTCTGTATCATCTGCTTTGTTTTTTGTATCTGTGTGTGAATGAGTGTGTGAGAGTAATTTATCATTCTTTAAGATTTAAAATGCAGCTAGAGCACCTGATTTTCCTTGAAATGTTGTTATCTTGTTCCCTCCCCCACTCCCTTATTGCCTGCCAGAATTCACAAATAGCTGGCAGGAGATAAGGGAGTATGAGAGGGAGTAAGTATTTTATTATGTGATGGTTATGGCAAAAGTGTAGAAGTGTCAGGTTAGAATTAGAAATAAGATATGTGTGGTTTTAAAGGGGGTTTTAATCACAGTCCAGCAGAAAAGATGACAGTAGGAAAAGCAAGAAAGTTTAAGTAGCAAAGAAAGGACCATGGGTAAGAAGTTAATATAGTTATAAATTATTTGCAATTGAAAAGTGTGAACAGAAGTTTTAAGATTTTTAAAAGTTTGAATATCTACTTTTCTTCATTCAACTCTGGCCAAGTGGAGTGACAAGACGGCAATATGAAACAATAAGAGAATTTTTTCCTTAAGATCAAAGAGGCATATGAACAAGCATTTAACCATTTCATGCCTCACCTCTTAGAGAAAAAAAAAATTGTACTGGAATACTATTAAAAGTCAATTTGAACATATTCTGGTCATTTTAGGGAATGTGAAGAAGTGAATTAGTGTCACTTCTAACTTGATGATAAAAATAAGTCAGAATTTATTATACTAATTGGCATTTAGGCAAATTGGGATATTTCTAAGATCTGATAAGAAACACCTCAGAGATTTTTGTATTCTCTAGTACTAGAGAGAGGGGAGTAGGTATCACTTCCACCTCACTTTCGCTGGAGGATTTAAAGCTCTCACTTGTAAAGAAATTTTTAAGGAGTGGACACACAAATAAAGATTACTGGAATAAAAGTTAAATTAGCTGAAAACATTTTACAAAAATTTATTAAAGTCTATCATCCTAAGTCAGGTTAAAAGAGAGAGTGCTGTAGATATAATAGGGAATTTAAGTTACCTTCCCAATCTGACTAAAGGGAGAAAGCATAATAAATCTATCAAAGACCCCACTAGTAACAACCCTGAGGCACCCTGAAGCCCACGCATGTTTTAGACAAGCAGATGAACCTCTCCTTTCAAACTTCTAAATCTGCAATCAGACTCTGCAGCTGTGAGGAGAGGAGAACAATCTCTGCACTTAATAAACCAATTTATTACTAATAGTTTTTGCAAGTGATGATTTGGAAATGAAATTAATGTCATGATGTTGTGTTGTTTTGATATTTTAAAATTGTAGTAAAATTCTATTATATGGTAAAAATTGAGAAATTATTGTAAGTCAGAAATAGTGTTAGATAAAGCAAATTTTTAATCTGAATTCTGTTGAAACTAAAAGAAGAGGAAAGAAGTTGTATAAAAAGTTTATGTCACTTACATCTCTTACTGTTTATATCTGCCACATAGAAAATCAGGTATTTACAGCTCTACCTGCAGTTAGAGAGGAGGTTACAACTAAAATAATTTGTTTATCAGTTACTGGAACTTGCAAGATTGTTAATTGAGTTATTTTATTGTTTTACTGCTAAAAACTTAAAATTGTTAATTGATTAATGTATGTGGAAAGGAGGCAAGTGGGTGAAGACTTTATTTCAGATTACTTCTGCCCATTCAGAACATTCCTATTCCATGTGTGAGAGTTAGCCACACAGGGGCATAACCATTAGCCCAGCCCTTCCCCCAGTCTCTCCTGCTTAGAATCCATATCAATTTTACTTATGTTGTAAAACTGCCAAAAGCCCATGGAAGCTATCTCTAGAGGCAAGACCATTCAGCCTGAGAAAGGAGCTTGTTTTAATTACCACTTGCTAAGAAGTTGCAAAATATTAAAAAGGTTTCTAACAATTGGTTTTTATACCAGGACAAGTTAAAATTTGAGAAAGAAAAACTTTAAATGAAATTCTTTATGTGGGAGAAACCTAGTAAATCTTTATTGTTTATTACAGCTCCATGGGAATAAAAACTTTAATTGTAATTGTCTATGAGCTGTGATTTGGTGAAAGAAAAATAATTAACTACTTAAGGCTCACCTTAAGAAGATTCTAATATCAATAGCTTTTAAGTACTGTGATCAGCTTCATTTACTTTACCTTTTCTGGTTAAAACACTTTTTAATATCTAAAGAACTCTGCAATCAACTAGAAAATAGTATGTTAATAATACTTTGGGGATTTATGTTATTTAAGGACATTTTAAACCAACTTAAAAAAAGTTTGTTTTTGCTCTAAAGTATACAGAGCTATCATGTTATAAATTTTTAACTATTTTTTTCTTTTTTCTCACAAAAGTTTGATGATCACTTATAAATCTCAAAACTAGAAATATAGCCAACTACATTAATTCTAGTAATTATAAAGTCATTACTCATTTTACTTCTGCTTATAATTCAAAGCTTTTAACCATGATTTTTACTGTTAAATGATTTTTTTCTTTTCCCTTTAATATTGAGTCAGATAGCAAATATTCAGTGTACATGTGCCAACATATTTGATACTGTTAAACTTAAACACACTCAGAATACAGGTCTTTTTAACTTTTTCCAGAAATTACAAGATCTTATAAGACAGAGACCACTACCTATATTGCAGTTCATTCTTCATTTCCTAGGCCTCTTCATCTAAATAATGCAACTATTAATCAGAAGTTCAAGTTTTTCCAACTTTTTTCCCCAAATACTTATAGAGCTACATTATCTTACTCATTTTTATCAAAATGCATATACTCTATGTAAACAATTCCATGTTACTAAGGAACAAGCTAGACAGATCATTAAAAACTGCCCTCAATGTGTTATCTATCTTACTCCTCCAGACTGATGAAGCAGTAAAAAATGTAATTAACCAGATGTTACAGTCTTTTGCTTCCATGGATGTTCTAAAACTATTGAAACCTAACAATGCTCTCACATACACTAGTGAATTATTTCAATTTTTCTGTGATCATTTTCTAATAAAATTAATTACAAGCATAACTCTTATGATCCAACTGGTCAAGTTATACTTGACAGACAAAATAAAGATCCTAAATCCAGTCTTTAAAACTTTATCCATTCTAGTTCAAACTTACCAGGCCATATTTAATTAATGTAACTCCTTTTCATTCTAGACAAACTGGCATTGTTATTATTCAAACATGACATTCTGTCTCCTACCCCCCGATTTTATATAAGTGAAACCTATTTACAAAAATAAAAAGGAGGGACTTGGACCTATACACTACAAAGCCAATTAGCTACTGCCTTATACACCCTAAATTTTTTAAGCATCACTAAAAATGAATATATACCAGAAGAAAAACAGTTTGAAAAGGTACACACACCTTGTGGAAAACCAAAGCAAGAACTGGGTAGGAACTGACCCTTAACTATGGGGGGCAAGGCTCTGATTATTTTATTTTTATCAGATGCTGCTGTGAGAATGCCATCATGGAATATCTGAGCATTTTCCACAACCCACCTTGCAGATGCAGAGAATTCATAGGAAAAGAATCAGGAGACTCCTTGCAAAAAGACAACCCAAGAAGTGACTTAGCATCTCACATTTTCCACAGAATAATACTACCCTCTAATGGACCTGTTTCACTTACCCTTATACAAAGTATTAGTGGAACCACCCTCTTTAGAAAAAAAGTGATTTCTGGACTTTTAATCATGGGACTAATTTCTATAGCTCCCTCTTAATATCAGCAACCATGCCTTCTATTTCCTTACTAAGTGAAATACAAAATGCTCAATTTGTGAATAAATTGGTAAAGAATGTTAGCTTGAAACCCATGTAATTATGGATACACTTATCCCTACATATGGAATATTCCTTGCATTAATTGTGCTCTTACTTAACGTATTTTCTTTCCTTTTCCAACTAATTTTAACTCATGTTTAGTATCATATGTCAGGAGGATATACACTACATAAAATTTCTGATCTTTTGAAAAGGGATGATGAGGTCTTGTCATTGTCAGACTTATTTTTAGACTTATCATTCTTGTCAGATTTATTATTCCTAGACTTACTGCCCTACTATTATTGTACTATTATTGACAATTTCAACCACTGTGTCTACAATTTCTCTACTTAGAAAAATCCAAAAAAACTGCACAATAGGTTAATGAACTTTCATGCAGTTAGAAGGATTTACCTTGGCAAAAAGAACACCCTTTTTTTCATCTGGGTCTAAAACAAAGAAGGAAATAGTAAAGGAAGAGAAAATGTCTGATTGATATATGATAAGGAGGAGATGAAAAGGGGGTATCTTAATGAATGATATCATTTTTTAATATCAAGGATAAAGACAGATTCTTAGAAAAGAGGATGGAGAGCACGGAGCCAAGATGGCAGCATAGGAGCAGCAAAATATCGCAGCTCCCACATAGCCACCTCAAAATACCCATAAAATATAACTCCAAACAAAATCTAGAACTCTAAAATGCACACAAATATACTTTCCGCTAAAGGCAGCTCAGCTAGGAGGCACCATCTCAGGGCTAGAAACTGAAATCAGCCCAGCCTGAAATGGCACCATAGCCCTGGGGG
>JAQQSU010005026.1:0-13918 GCA_028627135.1 Pseudochirops cupreus | reverse complement strand
ATAACATTCCTAGGTGTTTTCTTTTGGGGATCTTTTTCAAGAGGTGATTGGTGAATTCTTTTAAGTTCTATTTTGCTCTCTGGTTCTAAAATATCAAGGCAAATTTCCTTGAGAATTTCTTGAAGGATGCTTTCTAAGTTCTTTGTTTGATCATGGCTTTCAGGTAGTCCAATAATTTTTAAATTGTCTCTCCTGGATCTATTTTCCAGGTCAGTGGTTTTTTTCCAGGAGATATTTCACATTGTCTTCTATTTTTTCATTTCTTTGGATCTGTTTGGTAGTATCTTGATTTCTCATAAAGTCATTGGCTTCCATTTGCTCCACTCTCATTCTGAAGGAATTATTCTCTTCAGTGAGCTTTTGAGATCCTTTTTCCATCTGGCAAATTCGACTTTTTAAGGCATTCTTCTCCTCATTGGCTTTTTGGGCCTCTTTTGCCATATGAGTTAATGCCCCTTCCTGTCCACCTACCGGGCTGCCTTTAGAGGAAGCTTTGTTACTCTGTCATTTTGTGGGTGCTGCAGCTCTAAAATTTGTTTAGAGTCATATTTTACAGGTTTTTGAGGTGGTTATGGGGGACAGCCACGGACTTCTCCTGCTTCTAAGCTGCCATCTTGACTCTGCTCCGTTACTGTGAATTTTCTATGTTTCATTCCTAGGTTTGTTGTTGCCTTAAATAGGTGCTTTCAGAGAAATGGAGTCACTGATTTGTGCTTCAGGTGTCCTAAGAAAGGGCACTAGTCTCATGACTGTTGGTCTTAAAGGTTCAATGTCCCACTCAAAATTTTTAAGCAGTGGGCATTGAAGTGAAAAGTCAGAACAGCTAAAAAAAAAAACAGCTTAGCCGATTCTATGGTTTTGCAAGGTTTTGTGACTGGTCTTTTAAAGAGTTTTGAAACACCTCCAGAAAACCCTTGGTCATTCATTTTCCCCACCTCCCTCCCCCTTGAGTCAAGAGGGTATCTCAGTACAACTGTAAATAGTCCTGGGGTTTCTCTATTAATGCCTCCCATCCCAGATCAGATTAGGAAAGAGAGTTTGACCCTTCCCTCACCTGCAAACTCACCTTCCCCCACCTGGCAAAAGGAAGGAGGGGGAAAGGGCATCAGCTACCCTGAGGGCCTGGCTGGTAAAGGCCCTGAGCCCCTGCTGTGGAAAGCCTGGAAATACCCCCCATGAGGTAAGAAGTCAGCAGTCGTCTGCCCTGGGTAAGACAGTCCATCCTACTGTATGGGGAGAGTGAAAACTTCTCAGGCAGTTTGGGATTGTTAACTTCCCTTTTCCTCCTCCATTGCTGCTGTCAATCAGCAGCAAGCCTCTTTGGGAATCTTTCAACCCCCCATTTTCATTTCTTTTGTCTGCTTGCCAGCCTCAGTGGGCCCCTCCTCCCATCCAGTGGGAGTCAGGGACAGCCCAGGCACACTTCTCCTCCCTTGCTTTGGGACCCTCCTCCCCCTTTCCTTGCTGCCAGTCAGCATCCTTGTTCTTTGTAAACCTATTTCTCAGCCACTGAGAGATAGTGGCAGGCTTCCCTGTGATTTCCCATTTGGAGAAGAATTTGGAGTGGAGACTTAAGTCTGTCTCTTAACTAATGAGAGAGGAGATAGTTGGGAAGGGGGCTTGACTGCATTAGGGTATTAATTCTTGTACTGTTTATTGTAACATGCATCTCCTCCATGATGAGTCATAGGAAAGACCGCCCTCTTTTCCTGGGAAGAGAATAAACTCCTGTACTTATCCTAAGAGATCTCTGTGTTTAGTTTTTTTTTGTTAAATTAAGGTTGAGCGTTATTCATCCCAAACACTTCTATCCATAATATGATCTGGGAATACAACTGATGTCATCTGAAGCTTACTGTTTGTGCTACCACTAAAACAATTTGGCTATGGCTTATGAAAATTATAAGATGGTTGGTTGTGTTTTGACGCTAAAACCTAAAGCTGATAATTGATTACTCTGTGTGTGTGTGTGTGTGGGGGGGGGGGGGTTGTATGGAAAGAAAGATTCTTCTGCCCATTCAGAGCAGTCCTCAGGGCTAGTCAAAAACACAGCCCATAGCAGCCCTATCCTTTGGTATGGAAAAAGCAGCCCCTTCTTTAGGGGTCCCTCTCTGTCCTCCCTAATTTTATAAGGTTGCCAAAGAGCTTGTTTGGGTTATGGAGTTCCTAAACAGGGAACTTGGCATGCTGAGAATTTGCAAATATATAGAAATGATCTCTAATGATTGGCTTTTGTGTGACGACAAGTTTAAATTTGAAATGTGAGTCCTGGTAAAATTCTTGATTAGTGAAACTTGCCATCTGAGGTAAAAGCTCTTGGGAGTATAACAAATTGTGTTTTGGGAGTTGTCTGATGGATCATAAAAATCCATCACTAATCAAGAGTCAATAATCCACATTCGAAGAGAAATGTCACAAGGCACTCAGAGAATGTGACTGTTACAGGTGTCTGTGCCTGGAAAAACTGAGAGGACTATCCTAGCCTCAGCTTGGATGGGATCCTGGCTCAGTTTACCCACTGTGTTCCTTTGAAAAGGAATATTTCACACCTGACTATTCCTAAGTCTGGCTGTGAGGTAGAATTGATGATGCGTGGTTGTAAAACTGTCATGTTTTATCTAGTCTTGTCCTTGCCTTTCCTTTTATGGCAAATTTCTGTAATCAAAATAAGTGGAAGTGAAAGATATGGCAGCCAAAACCAGCTGTGTGACCTTGGGCAAGTCACTTAACACCAATGGCCCTCCAAAATAAAAAGCAAAAAAAAAAAACCAAAACTAAACTCCAAACCATATGAGACTTCTTCCTTACTCAAACAGGGAAGATCTGGGAGCACAATGCACATAAGTGAAATTTTGCTGTTTTCAATCTGAATGTATACTCATTCCATACCCCAAACAACTGGGCAAATTAGTAAATCCCTGGGATAGAACATTCTTTCTGAATGTTATGGGAATAATTAAATAAAGGAAAAGAAGTTTGTGAAACAAAGCTGCAAACATGATGTTGAATCATTATCCCATAGAATAAAGTTGAGATACATTGAGCTACTGTAATAAAGTGTGTGTTTAGGATCTAGGCTATTCAGCCTCAGATTATATTCCTTTTATATATTAAAGCATTTTGTAGATGAGTTTTTGGCCTAGTTATCTGCCTGTCACTAGATATTTCTCTGTATGGAATAAGGTCCTTAAATATTTCAAACAGATGTTAGAATAATTGAGACTTAGCTGTTATTCTATTAATTACTAAAACTAGATCAGAAATATCTTCTATGTGAGGAAAATAATTTCAGTGCAAATTTCTTAAAGGGAGGTAATTTATGCAATACTTTTGTATTAATCGAAAAGTCAACTTCGTTCAAAGTTTGTTACTGTTGTGGAAATAAAACCTGTTTAGACTGTGTGTTCTGTGGCGCAAACATGTTTTGTTATAAGCAACTTATTGATAAGTACTTTTTGGAATTAACTTCTTGTGGATCCTCCCAAGTCTTTTACGATAACTAGAGTAAAAGGTCAGTCTCTCATAAGTAAATTCATCTGTATAACTATTAACCTCAAGGGTAGAAAGCGTCTACCTGCAAAGTGTTGTTGCTTATATTTACATGTATGAAGTTGGATCCTCAATAGCGTCTGATCCTCCTAAAGGAATGAGAATCCAAGTGGAAAGTTTTGAGAAAATAATAAGATCAGATAATCCTGTATGTCAAAAGTAAATAATAGCACCATGAGATTCTTGGTTCCTTGCTTTGTTTTCCTCTTTTCTCTGTTTGGGCCCTGCATATTGAACTTATCTGTCACATTTGTGTCTCCTAGACTATCAGCTGTCCACCTGAGATGGTCATGCAACAAGAATACGTGTTCCACATTCTCCTCATCCTCTGGACACTGCTTCCGCCTCATTTTACTCCCCTCCCTATCCTCAGTCAGGCAGGGAGAGCTCCTTTGTCCCTCTCCCAAAAGCATTTGGGTGGGTGGTGAGGCAGAGAGGAGTGCTGGGGCAGATGAAGCAAGCAGAAGGCGGGATGTGAGATGTGAGATAAGATGTAGGGTGTGACCAGCCAGAAAAGTGATCAGGGAGACTATGACTTGAAGCCCTTCACTGTGGGGACTTGACTCTGTGCTTTCCAGCTATGCCCTGTTCTGGGCCCACGTTCAACCCCTTCTGTTTGTAGACCACCTATTCCTGATTCCCACCTTGTGTCTAGGGTTAGGCCCACCTCCTTGGGAATAGAAGTCTAATTCCTTAATCCAAATAGGGCATTCTGTAGGGCAAGGCAGAGTACCTGATTGCTGGGTGTGTCAGCATTATACTCTGCATACTAGGTTACTCCGCACAGGTCTCCTCTATTCCCTGACGACCCTGGGTGAAATTGATCCTTTGAGCTCTCAAAGGATATTCTAGGCAACCTCTTGGACACAAGACATCCATTCCAGCCTGGTATCTCCCCTTACCTCCTCCTGGGGTCATGGTTCCTCTTCCTTCCCTCCCCATTCTGACTCCATTTTTGGTTCGTGCTTGTTTAACCTCCTGGTTTGCTTTGTGTTTTCTCACCTATGGAAATTTCACTTTCAGCTCTTCGGATACCAATACCCTTGGTATTTCTGAGTGGTTTGTCTCTCTTCACCCTGGACTCAGTTGGCACCACATTCCACCCCCCCATGCTGACCACTCTTCCTCCACCACTTCTGGGTCCCTGAAATGGACTCTTTGCCCCTGTACAGCAAGAAGCAGTTACTGAGGATTATGACTTTCATCCCTTTTTGCCAAAAGAATTTTCCTGCCTAGTGATTGAGTGGGGAAATAATGTGGATAGAAAGGTGTCCCAAAGGTTGAGTTGCGCTTTCACTGATTTATCCTCCAGAGGCACCCTAAAATACAGAGGTGCCCTAAAGGTTGAGTTGCTCATTCCCTGGTGTTCTAAAGTCTCCCCTTATCTTGAAATACCACAAAACTTCACCTTATCCTAAAATTCCTTGTCTTCTCCCATCCTGTGTCATAAATTCCTTGTCCTCAGCCTGTATCTCTATCTTGTAAAACTTATCTTGACCTTAAAATTCAACTTATCCTAAAATTCCTTGTCTCCTCCTTTCCTGTCATAAAGATTCCTTTGCCCCCCCCTTATCTTGTGTCATTCATTGTCTTCATCCTGTGTCCTTATCTTGCAAGATTTATCTTGTCCCTAAATCTCCCACCCCCTTTAGAAACTCTAAAACTTATATCACCATCCTATATACTGTATAGCTTTCTGGCTATGTAAGTCTGGTCCTTGTCCTCTATCATTTCTTTTGTTTAGCTCTTTGGTAAGTCTCAGGCACACATGCTTTTGCTTTAATAAAGCTCCCATTGGCTAAAGAGAAGGTCTGATTCAATTCTTTGTTTTGTTTTGTTTTGTTTTTTTGAGAAGGATAAGTAATGGTTTTATTTGCATTCACTCATTCCACAGAAACAAAATAGAAAGAACATTTGTGGTGTATGAAAAGCTAACTCTGTACAAATTCCTCTATCTACAGACACAGGGAGACAGGAACATCAGTGGCAGCAGCTGCAGCTCTCGGTCTGGGGGGCTTTGCAGACACAGCCCTGAGTACACTTGGCACATCCTGCTGGGCAGCAGGAGCAGCAGCTTTTCTTGCAGGAGGTACATCGGCAAGATTTACATTTGCAGGATCCTGCACAGGTACAAGAGCCACGACTTTCACAGTCACAGTTGGGGTCCATGGCTGGCAGATAGATGTCAGACATGAAGTTGCTCCAGGAGAAGAATGGTCTGGAAGGTTGGATTCACGTGTGTCCTGATTGAATTCTTTCAAAAATCTGAACCAGCTCTCCCAACCCTGAACCTCATCAGTGTGACACACTCCAGGAGTGATATTGCACTTCTAATGTTTCTTTGCTTATAATTATTTTCTAATTTGGAAAATAATCCCTAGAGGCTGATCCAATTGTATCCTTAGGAAACTGACTCCTGTTTTGAACTCAATGCTGCCAAATCGTGAATTAAGCTGATAGAGTATGTGGCTACAGTGTTTAAAAACTTACGTATACAATGAGGTAAATTTTGCTTCAAAATCAATAATGTTAAGAAGAAGAAGAACTTTCTGTTTGGGGAAAGTTAAAAAGGAGCTTGTAAATTCTCCTTATCTGGGAAGTGCTTTGGGGACTCAGAAGACAGGTACCTTGGGACATTCTTTTGGGCAAGGCCAGAAAATCTTATCAGCCTTGGAAAGAAGTTACCAAAAAAAAGGAATGAAGTGGTTTAGGAAAATTATTAAATTTCACCTGGAATATCACCTATGGCAGCTCCATGTTTGAGCCATCTCAGTTAGGAGATCCCAGCCTTGATTCAAATTGGGACCCCATATTGGAATATTGCTGATACTGTCCTTCTGAAGAGGGATAATTTGGGGGGATTTCTATTGAAATCCTTTATAGGTTCGTGTGCATCCGAAAGAATTACCAGGCTCAGCTGTCCTTTGGCAGATTTATAAAAGTTTATTGTTACACAAAAGGAATGGGGTAAGGAGACCTGCTAGAAAAGACCCTCAAGGTGTTGGGGGAGTGGAGTCAGAGAAAGCCTGAAAGTGTGATGCTCTGGAGCGGGCAGGGGTATAGAAAGATGACCTGCAAAGTTCTAAGAGCCAGAGAGGCAGTTTTTGAAGATACAAAACTGTCAGTCATAGTTTCGTTACACTAATGAGTTGTACAAAGGTGGAGTTAGAGAGGAGCCAGGGAGTGACTAATACTTAAAGGAACAGCACCCTTCACATCAACCCATGTGCCCTGCCAATAATTCACTGGGAGAAATCCAAGGGGTGGGAGAGCAAAAGGTGTGGTTTTGGCCCTGAAACATCATAAAGTCAACCAGCGGTCAGATTTGAGGTCAAATTCCTAAGGAGAAGTATGTAGTCCAGTCTGGGAATGGATGAGTCTTGTTTTGGCCAGTTACTAGAACAAAAGGAGGTAGTGCCTTTAAAAGAATTCATTATCATAGCTATAGAGTAAATGGTTTCAGAAGAAATACCTCTAGGCTGGGGGCAGGGAAGGCACAGAGTTAATGCTCTGTGGCTGGGGGCAGGGGAGGGACAGAGTTAATGCTTTACAGCTGAGGGGAGGGAAGGGACAGAGTTAACCTGATTTCACAAACTGATGGTATGTACACAAGACTGAAGTTACAACTATGCCACAAAAATCACCCCAGAATATTCAGAGGCACCTTGTCACTACCTTAGAATGCAGAAAATAAGAAAATGCCTCTAATTCCTATAATTTTGGGACTCACGGTAATTCAACAAGCATTATCTGGCAGGCACGGTGCTTGGTGCTAGGGGTGCAAAGTGGGGTGAAACAACCCCTGCCCTCATAGAGCTCACTTTCTAAACTGAACCCATTGGTTTAGTCAAGGTAACAGGTCAACAAGCTTTATTAAAAATCTTGTATGAACCAAGCAATTTATAGGCTCTTGGGATGCCAAGAAAGTGTAAGGTGTTATTCAATTTTGTTTCCACAGAAATCATATAAAAACAGAAATTATATGAAACGTGATTTGAAGTCATACAGATGGCTAAAGTCAGAGAAAAAACTGCCTGTAAGGACACTGGGGGATGCTGCTGCCTGAAAAATTAGCATATCTGTTGCTGTCCTTTAATCTGAGAAGGCTTTTTGGGGTTTAAATAGAGGACTGCTAGGCCAAAGAACAAGGATTGGATCCATTATAAAGGGACTTTCACTGTAGATATCCAGGGGTTGGAATCTTCAAACTCAAGCTTTTATTAATTCTCCTAGGCATGGAGGAAAATGCTTTCTTGTGCTAACTAGGTGAGTCAGGGCAGGATTAGGAATTGAGTAAGGAGTGAAACATCAGTAAGTCAACTAAGGGTCAGCATTTAATGAGAAATACCCAGGCTGCCCCCATCAGTGTCTTGGCAGATAGATCAAAGTAAGGAAGTTTACATTATGTCTAAGTCTAGGATACATATGACAGGTGGGTGAGGGGTAAATATCTGTATGACCCAGGATGCAGCCAATTCAGCCAGTACGCATTGGTTCAAAATAATAAGTTCTATAGATGCAACTGGCTACTGTATCAGGAAGAGACAGAAATGTTTTACTGGGCCTGCACTTCTTGGAGTGAAGAGAAACTGCCTGCGACAATGTTTTGAGGGTAGGGAAAGATGAGATTTTCAAATTGGATTCAAACACAGGCACCCAAGCAACCAAGTTCCTTCATGAATCCCTTGCTGACCTAAGGTGATCAACCCCTCAATGTGTTGTTACCTCGACATTGTATAATAGATTCCTTTTAATTCTTCTAGTCCCAAGTTTTGCCTTTTTAATCAGGGTCAAAGCCTGAATGGAGAATTGACCAGGTTGTTTGCACTTTTCTCAAAGAATAAATTGCTATAAACAAAGTATTAAGACTGCAGTTTGTGGAGTGGAAGAAGAGACCCTTCACTGAGGATTCTCCCAGTAGTGGCAGATTGTACAGCCCCCCTTCTGGTACAGTCATTGGTCCCCTCTAGAGAGGTCATCCTCTTTGGCCACTCTTCTCCTGAATGGTTTTTCTCTTCCCTCCAGAGTAGCCTCTGGTCAGACAAAGAGACATAACTCTCATACAGAGTGTGTCAGTTTGAATCCCAACTGGTTTAGACCTGCCTGGTCTAGTCTCCCTCACCCTTTGCAGATTTCTCTATGTGACTGGATAGTGTGTTCTCACCTTTGCCCTCAGCACCCAGGCTCTTCCATACATCCTGTGCAGGATCATTTTCAAAACATTCATAGTTCCGATAGTATCTGTGGAAATCAAACTATCAGTATTTCTTGATGGGGTTTGGGATGTTTTTGTCTGTAACCTCAGTTTGTAAAATCTCCCTTGTGTTTGGGTACCTATGCATGTAATATCAGTTTGTAACAAGCCTGCGCAATTAAGTTGTAAAAGTCACACTTTCCCCCAGCCATAAAGGCATTAACTCTCCTCTCCCCTGCCCCCAGCCTAAAAGTCTTTTCCCTGAGCTAGCAGTCCGCCTAGATACAGTTACCCTTGAATACATCACCCAAGTATTCTTTAGAGAAATACATAGCTCCTTTGTTCTAAGTAGCCAGCTGCACCCAAAAACCTTGAACAATATTATCAAAGAGATAACTCCTTCCCAAGATGGTACCTCCTGAACCCCTAATCAGTCTAGCTTCCAAACTTGGCACCTCTTGAAACAATCAAGCCTATCCACCCAACAGCCATATTGGACCTATGTCATTCATCCTCGACCAAAAAGTAACCTAATGACATGTCAAGGCAAAAACCACACCTCTCCTTGGCCCCCCCTTAGGGGGATTTCCCAGTGAATTATGGGCAATACTCCTGTGCAGTTGATATAAAAAGTGCATGTCCCTTTAAGCACTGACCACTCCTCCCAAACTCCTCCCTAACTCCACCCTTGCCCACCTAGTTAGCATAATTAACCTATGACTGACAGTATTATGGCTTTAAAAACTGCATCTCTAGCTCCTGCACTTTGCAGGCTACCCTTAACCTTTTCCTGCCCGCTGCAAAGCATAACAATAAACTTTTGTAACTCTGCCAAAAGACAGTTGAGTCCAGTAATTTGTTTCAGACAAAGAACCTTCAAAGGATTTCATAGAAATCCACTCCCCTCCTATAGCTCTTCATTTCTTACAATTGTTATTCTTGATTTTAAAGCAAAATATACTCAATTAAATATAGAACAATTTGGAAACATGGTAACCACAGTCTTAGAACTTAATCCATCATTTCACAGCATTCAGATCAAAACAAAAGTTCCTTTTCTGGGCATACAATTGCATATCCCTCTAGAAATCTTTTTTTTTTCCCCAAACTAAGAGCATATATATATAATGGTTACCCTAAATTCTCAGTTGAGAAAAATTTGGAGCAGAATCACGACATAAACAAGGTTACAATGTTAATACCTGAAAGAATTGCCCATCAAATAACATCAATTCAGTGATTATCTTAGTTAGAATTATCTTAGATATAAAAACCACTTTATGCATTTCTGCAATCAACACTCTAGGCTGGTTACCTTCAGAGAGGAGAAAAGGGTAATTCTGATCCAGTTGCATTGAATACTTATTCTTTCAGCTCCTAAACACAAGCCCTTAAATGCCAGGTTTTAAGGGTACTTGACATTAAGGGTAGATCTGCCCTCAGCTGACCCAGCACCCCATTTATCCTGCTGGGATCAGACTTTAAATGAGCCCAGATTCTAATTCAAACTAGGAGAAATGTGCCAATCAAACTGACAGCATTTTGTGAACAGCCTCCATTCTGAAACTAAGCTGTGCTTGGCTGGGAATCCCTTGGTTGCCTGGAAATCTCCAGGTGGCTTCCTCCTTGCTCTCCCCCTCCCAACCCCTAAAGTGCTGAATCTTTCCTCCACTAAGAAATCAGGTGGTCCAGTGATGGGGAGCAGAAGCCCTCAGAGATGACCAGCCTGGTGGATGGTAGGCCATGTCTAATATGAGCTCCGGGGTGGAGTTAGGAGGCCTGGGAGGAGTGTAGGGCAGAAGAGAGGTCATCCCAGTGGCCAAGGCATTCTGGGTGATAGTGGGCAAGACTTGGGAAGGAAAGGCAGAAAGGATCCTGAGTACCTGGCCCTGGGTGTGATTGGAGGAAACAGCCCTTCCTGGGGGCCTCAGAGAGTGGGAGTACCATCCCAGAGTGGGCTGGCTGAAAACTGGAACTTGGGCTGAGCTCTCTCTGCCCTCTCTCCTTACAGCTGAGCTCTCTCTGCCTTCTTCTGTGAGAGCTGAGGTCACATTGCCTTCACTTGGACCTGAGATCTCTGCCTTGTGGATGCCTGCTCTGTGGTTGCCAGTCCCGGGTAGGTCTGAGCCAGCTATTCAAAGGCCTGCTGGCTTCTACTGGCTTTCCCTACCATTGGCTCTCCTCCTCCTACTCTGACCATGTGGTAAGTCCAGCTCTCTGTGCATCTGGAGCAATCCTTCCTCCCTAGCCTGGCTCCTGGACAAGCTTTCCACTGCTAACTCTTTTCCAGACTCCCAGTCACTTCCTAAAAATCCAGGGTCACCTTTTCCTCAAATTCAGACCTTACTCAGAGAGACCCAGGAAACCCGTCCTGATTGAAAGAAAAGGGAGAGACTTGAGTGAACCTTGAAAAGCAAGAGTAAAGAGACTTGGTCTGCCTCAGAAGAATTTGGTCACAGGCTTCCTTTCAGTCAGAGACAAAGTTAATTGTGTTGCCAATAGAAACAATTTTTTAATTTTTTAAGAATCTGTGCATTTGGAAGGGACAACTGACTTTTCATATAGGGAAAAATATTGTGGGAAGATTTGGGATAGGATTGAAGGAGCCAAACAGCCTGGGGTGTTCTGGAGGTAACCTAGAAGGGGTCTAAATGGGGTTAAGGAGTTGGAAGTAGCCTGGAGTGGTCCAAAGGTAACTGACAATGAAGGACTGGGCTGGGTTGGGCCATTGTGCCAGGAGAATTGAAAGGATTTTTGAGTAGATGGGTATGTAGGTGGGAGAGTTCAGGAGCTGGGTCGACGTTTTGGAGTCCAGGTCCCATACCCAGTCAGAGGGAGATCTCTGATTCAGAAGCCACTGAGGCTGTGACAGGTCTCATCCCATTTGGGATCCCAAACCCCTTCTGCCTCTTGGTTCTCTGAAGGACAATAAGGGAAAGGAAGGGGAAAGAAGAGGACTAAGAAAGCGTGGGACCATCTTTTCCCAGCTGGACCTATGAGGGATAATTTATAGTGAAGTTTCCCCATTCTGAAAAATCAAACCTAGAATGGCTTCAGTATTCATTAGGCCTGGGGTTAGGTCATCTGACCTTCAAGCAATCTGGGGCTTAGAGCAATGGAGACCCTCCCCCAGAGCCAACTCAGTGGAAGATATGCCAAATAAGGTTAAGACTGCTTACATTGGACACCCACATGTTTCCGGGTCCTTTGTTTCAGAGAGATTCCTGCACTTAGGTTGTGGGTCAGCCTCCCTACCAATAAGAGTGAAGACCAGTTGGGGTGTTGGGTTTCTGCATTGGAAGATTATATAACCATGGGCTGGCTTCTACCTGTTATTCTCTCCCTGCCACCATGTGGGCGACAGGGGGTAGAGTCCTTTCTCATGAGAAAGAATAAAGACCTTTTCTGACCTTAGATTCAGACTGTGAACTCTTTCATCTCACACAGACTCAACCTGTAGATTTCATTCTCTGTCTTCAGGGCAAGGCCTCACCCCTTATAAATCTCTGTAGGCCAGTCTCTTGCTCTGGAATCCTCCCTCCACTGCTCAGTCTATAGAAGACAAAGGCCTGGCCCCAACAGAGAACCTGTAACCAGAGGGAATGGCCCCTGGGAGACCCCCATCCGAGGGGAGTGCACTCTGTGTACAGACAACCAACATCAACTGAAGAGCCATTTCCAAAGACCAAGAGGATTGTCTATGAGGCTAGCAATCCCCTGCCTATGAACTGTTTGTTTGCAAAAATCTCCTGCCTATGAACTGTTTGTTTGCAGGAAATTGAAAACAGTAGTAAGAGCACCACCCTGTTCTCAGTACTTGAATCTGTTCCTGGCATTTTGGCATCACAATCACTACCTCCTGCCCCCACCCCCAACTGCTTCACTCCCCTGTGCATTTTCTCAGTTTTCCCTCATGAACCCTGAGTCACAAGGAAGACCCCTGCACTCATTTCTCTCTGCCCTGTAGAGGTCTTCTCTTTGCTCCTTTATCTATGCCTAGCACCCCTTCCCTACTTATCCATATAATTGCTCCCCACTCCCCTTTGCCTCTTTGACCAAGCTCTCCCTGCCAGATTTGGAAGACAAGATGCTCTGCTTAGCCTCCAGGGTCTGAGCTGCAGAAACAGGTTTGTCTGGTGCACACTGACTAGCCCTTGTCTTGTACCTGGCTTGACTCTCAAGGCCACACTGAGGAGACAATGTGGGGTGAAAGGAGTAAATACTATGAGCAGGGGTGGGAGTGTTCCTGGTCTCTTACATATTTTGGTCCAGTGTTTGTGGAACATACGGCCACTCAAGAAAACAGACTAACTTGGTTTCTGGGTCACATTCACACGTTCAAAGGCCCTTGCCACAGTTATTTGGACCAGGCCAAAGAAAAGAGGACCTTCTTTAGCTGTTTGTTAATTAGCATTTGTTAAGGGCCTGGTACTTACCTTGTTAGAGAGAATGTGGGGAAAGGGCTGAGTTTGGGGAACTAGTGAAAGTTCTGGGAGTTTTCTTTTCAAATGAGTGAAAGAGGGGTACGGAAGGAGACCTTCAGTCCTTGTCAAAGAGGCCTCAGGCCCTTTGTGCAAAGATATAGTGGAATGACTTACTTTCTTCCCCAAATGTAGTTTTCGCCATCTTCACAACCCTGTTGGGTAGGTGTTCTTATTATCTTTACTTCACAGTTCAGGAAATGGAAGCAGACAGGTTCGGTGACTTACCAACCAGGGTCACATAGTAAGTGTCTGAGGCTGGATTTGAACTCAGAGCTTCATGATCTTACACCATTCCATAGCTCCATTAACATTGTATTAGTGTTCCCATCTTCCCACACAACTCTTCCAACACTGACTGGTGTTATTTTTTGTCATTTTTGGTACTTTTGCGAAGTATGAGATGAAACCTCAGTGCTGTTTTGCTTTGTTTTTCTTATTAATGGTTTGGAGAATTTTTCATGTGGTAGGGGATACTTGGCAGTTCTTTCTGAGAATTTTTTGTTCATATCCTTTGACCATTTATCTATTGGGGAATGGCTATTTATTATTTCTCAGTTGTTACAGTCATGTCTGACTCTTTTTCATCCATGGGTTTTCTTGGCAGAGAAACTGGATTGATTTGTCATTTATTTCTCAAGCACATTTTACTTAGGAGGAGCTGGGGCAAACAGGGTGAGGTGACTTGCCCAGG
>JAQQSU010005025.1:0-13918 GCA_028627135.1 Pseudochirops cupreus | reverse complement strand
GACATAGGAGAGAATAGACTGGGGGAGGGGGGACACACTGGGATGGCTGTTTTCAGGCGGTGGGTGGGGGAAAGATGGGGAGAAAATATGTAACTCAAAATCTTGTGGAAATGAATGATGCAAACTCAAATAAAATTTAAAAATAACAAAATAACAAAATAAAAAATAAATAAATAAAAATATTTTATTGGTGATTTGGGGGTGATTTAAATCTTTGCCACTTTCCAATTGCTCCCATACCATCTTAAGACCTTTACTTTTAAACAAAAATAGATAAGCAAAACAAACCAACACACTGACCATGTCTAACAGTACATCCATTGTGTATCACTCTTTGCCAAGAGGAGAAAACTTCCTTTCATCATTAATCCCCTGGAATCAAGATTGGTAATTACATTAACTTGAATCTTTATGGTCTTTCATTCTGTCTTCCTTTACATGACTGAGGCATTGTATATATTGTTCTTAGGGCTCTGCTTTCTGCTTTCTTCTTTCGTCATATAATCTCTCAAGTTTGCTCAATTCCTCATGCTTATTATTTCTGATTTCGCAATTCTGATTTTAAAAGAAGTGTTAATTTTATCTTCTACCTCTCTAATCTGGACTTCAAAGTTGTTTTTGAGCTCATCTAAGAATGCTTTCTGTGCCCAAAATCAGTTCATAATCCCTGTTAAGGCTTCAGCTACAGGTGTGGAGTCAATACTGTCTCCTTCTGAATCTGGTTCCTCTCTCTCTCACAGTAATAGGATTCCAGAGTCTTTGTTTTTATAGCTTACTTTTTTCCCATTTTGAGGCAGGACCTTAGTCACGCCCTTCCAAATCTGAGGTTCCTAAGCCTTTACTGTTTAAAATTTTTCTCTGGGGCAACAATTACTGTGTTTTCAGGGTCAGAGGGAGGGATTGGAGCAGCCAGGGTTCACTCTGCCATCCTGGTCCCTGGAAGTTCACATAGGGGCTTTTTAAATTTCCAGGCTGTGGGTTGGTAGTCCCAAGAGTAGCTGCTGCCCCTGCTGTGGGCAGGCTCTGCCTTTGTCTCTTACCCAGCTCCATCTGATCCCTGCCCTGCGGTGATAGGCCTAGGAATGGCCCTTGTGGTCGGTGGATCAGCTTGCTGCCACATTGACCAGGCCTCATCCAGGCCTCCACATACCGTGTTGTCATCTGGGCCTCTCAGTGCACCGCCCCCACATCATTGTCCGGGCCTTTCCACGCTTGTCACTTCTTATGGCATAATGATATTATATTTTACTTATATAACAGGACTTGTTCACCCATCTCCTAATTGACAGGAACTCACTTTATTTTCCTTTCCTCCCTCCCGCCAAACAAATAAGTTCCATGAATATTTTGATACTTACAGTGTCTTTGCCTCTGTATTTAATCTCCGTGGAGTCAAATAGTGGATTCTTTGGTGAGGTCACTGAGTCAAAGGGTCAGAACAATTTAGTAACTTATCTTACGTAATTCCAAATTACTTTTCAGGACTGTGCACCCATCTGAAGTTCTCCCCATTTTAAGTGTACCTGACTTCCCATCAGCACTGATGATCCCAGAGTTTTATCATCTTTGCTAACTGGCTGCGTATGAGGCAAAGCATCACAGTTGTTTTAGTTTGTGTTGTCTGATTGTTAGTGATTGAGATTTCTCCCCCCAACCTGCTTGCTAATAGATTTTGCTTCTTCTTTAGGAAACTGTTAACATTTTTGACCACTTATGTTTCTTAGTTGTACGCATTTGTGTCAGTTTTCTCTATATCCTGGACATCAGATTTCTATCAGAGATATTGTCAAATATATATATATATATAATAATGTAATATGATGCAACACAACATAGCATAACATATAACATTTGAGTATATAATATATATTGCCAACATAGTTCTAAACTGATGATCTTGTTAATAGTTTAGCAGTGTTCAAACCCTAGAAGATGTGTCTGTCCTTTACTCCAATTGATGAGTTTCCTTTCCAGGACTTCTATTTTAAGAAGTACTCATTTCAACCAAGTTCATACCTATCGTGGCTCTGCTGATTCTCTGAACTTCTCTACCTTGCTACCTGCAAGTATACCTCCTCCTTCCCCTCATGCTCCTTCCCACCTTTGGCTTCATTTTGTGTGTTATCTTCCTTTATTAGAATTTGTAAGCTCCTTGAAGGCAAGAATTGTCTTTCTTTTTGATAGTCTTTGCATTCCTGGCACTCAACATCCTCCCTAGTACAAAGTAAATACTTAACAAATACTTTATCTGTCTTATTCTAATTGCATTGGTTCTATTCATGAAGAAGCTTTATAATTTTATGTAATAAATATTTTATGTAATAAATGTCAATATTGACAAGATTCAGTTCCTTGAGCCATTCATTGTTCATTGGACAAGGACCTCACATTTAGAGAATCAGCAATGGATGTTTGTAGAAAGGCTACAAAGCATATCATTCTTAGCATCCTCTGCCCTGTTTCCCAGTTATTCTGCTATCCTCACTGCAGAAGCAGTTCACACAGTACTGGGGTCTGATTCTTAATTTTCTATGGATCTCCATGGCCAAAGATCAAGAAGGTAGCCTAGTGGCCAGCTAGGCCTCACTGTTGAGGAGTTTTCCTATACTTAGCTAGGTTGGTTCTTAGAAAGCACTCATAGTCTCTCAGACCAGGCTTTAAAACCTTCCAGGTTTGTTAAAATATGCCATGGTTTATACTCTGCTTGCATATCCTTTAAGGACTAGTATTAAAATAAAGCGCTGGAGTAGAACTCTTTGGAGTCATCTGTAAGGTAGAACAAACGACCTCTAAGGTCTCATCTCTAAAAGTCTATGATTGTTCGACCTGAGGGGCTGAATGGCGCTAAGAATCTCTGATCTCACCATCCCTTCTGGAGGGCTAAGGCTAGATGTTAAACAGCTCACTTCATCCGGTTATCCAGATGGAAACCCCAATGCCCATTAATTGGGGGATGGCTGAACAAGTTGTGGTATATAACTGTGATAGAATACTATGGCGGTATAAACAACAACAAAGGGGAAGTTTTCAGAAAAACATGGAGAGACATATGAACTGATGCAAAGTGAACTGAAGAGAACCAGAGGAACGTTTTACACAATAATAGCAATATTGTAACAACATCAACTGTGAAAGACTTATCTACTCCAATCGATAATCCAAGGTAATCCCTAAATACTCATGATGAAAAATGTCATCCATGGCAGAGATAGAGAACTCATGAACTCTTAAGTATAGATTAAAGCACATTTTTTTCACTTCATTTATTTTTCTTGCTTTTTTTTTTTGCAACATGGTTAACACGGAAATGTTTTGTGTGACTTCACGTGTATTATTGATACTGTATCATATTGTTTGCTTTCTCAGTGGGTAGAGTAGGAGCTAGAGGAAGGGAGAGAATTTTTAACTAATTTTTAAACAATAAATATTAAAATATATTTATAAAACAATAAAAACATTAATAAGCATTAAAAATGAAAAAATGGAAACCTCACTGTTTAGAGAGGTTTAAGGTCCTAGCCATTTTAAGGGCAGTGTCATTTTAGTGGCGCCCTGCGTTCTGGGATATCTTATCCTCTGCATAAGGCTGAAATAGGTGAGATTTGTCTTTTCCCTTTGAAGTATATCTCTTTCTTTTTGTGGTAAGCCTCACATAAGGTCTTCAGGATTCAAATGCTATCCCTCTAGCTTATCTGAATTGATAAGCAGACATTGCAAGTCCCAACCTCTTTGAAGGAAAGGCCCAGTTTTCCAGGCCTATTTATCCACCCTCCCTCCATGAGGCAACCTTGATTATATGGGAAGTACAGTAGAAAGATTACTGAAGTGAGAGCAGTCCTGGGTTTGAATCCTGTTTCTGGTGCTTTCTAGCACTATGATCCTGAGCAACTATTTGCCTTCTCACAATTTCAGTTTCTTCTTCTATAAACTAGATAAACATCAATAAACATTAAACACTCACTATTTGTGAAGGGCAGTGAAAGACAAGGTATGTACAAAACTTTTAAAATAGCATAGCCCTTGCCCTCCAAGAGGAGTCTGAGATGGAGAGGAGGAGAAGAAAAAGGAATATGAGGCCATAAATGTACAGAGATCAATATAACAAAAAGTAGGGCGTGATGGGGGCAAAGGAGAGATGTCAATGATGTCAAGCTCAAATAAAAATGGGGGCCACTGAGCTACACATAAGGATCCCAGTGGGCCACATGGTGATTTAGGAAGCCACACATGTTTATATATTTCTTTTTTTAATTAATACATATCCACATTAAAATCAGATAGGACCTACATTTTAATCTGGTTCAGCTGTACTTGGGAAAGTTGTAGACCATATGTTTGACACTGGTGATCTAGACAAAGCTTACTAGGGGTAGTGAAAGGAAGAGAAAGTACTTTCGTCTGAGTGCATGAGGGAAAGCTTCATGGAAGAAGTGACACCTGAGGCAAGCCCTTATTTCAAAAGGTAGAAACAAGAAGGGCAGCCTATGCAAAGGCCCAGAGTAAGAAGGTGGCATGAGCTGATGGAACAGACGGCTGAAATGTAGAATGTTTAAAGGGGAATAAAACAAAATGGGACCAGAAAAAGTAGTTGAACCTAGACTGTAAATTACTTTTTGATAGGCTAGAATTTGTGTTTTGTAACAGAGGCAATAGGGGCTACTGAAAGTTTTTGTAAAGGAAGAAATAAAATCAAGCTTATGCCTTAGGAAGAATACTTTGAGACTTTTAAGGAGGGTGGATTTGAGAGAAGAAGAGATCAGAGGCTGGAAGACCAGCTCAAGAATAATAATACCCTTTGATCCCACAATACTACTAGGTCTATATCCCAAAGAAATGAAAAAAAAAGTGTATGGGGGGGGGACTTTTTGTACAAAAATATTTACAGCAGCACTTTATGTGGTGGCAAAAAATTGGAAATTGAGGGGATGCTCGTCAATTGGGCAGCGGCTGAGCAAGTTGTGGAATATGATTGTGATGAAATACTATTGTGCTATATGAAATGAGGAGCAGGATGCCATCAGAAAAACCTGGAAAGACTTATGTGAACTGATGCGGAGTGAAGTGAGCAGAGCCAAGAGAACATTGTACACAGTAACAGCAATATTGTATAATGATCAATTGTGAATGATTTTGCTATTCTGAGCAATACAACAATCCAAGACAATTCCGAAGGATTCACAATGAAAAATGCTATCCACCTCCAGAGAAAGAACAGATATAGTCTGAATGCAAATCAAAGCATACTATTTTTCACTTTCTTTATTTTGGGGGGATTTTTTGTCTGTTTTTCTGTTTTGTTTTGCATGATTGCACATACACGTAACCTATATCAAATTGCTGGCTACCTCAGGGAGGAGAGACAGAATGGAGGGGGAGAGAAAATTTGGAACTCAAAAACTTTTTTAAATGAATGTTAAAATCATTTTTTACATATAATTGGGAAGAAATAAAATATTATTTAAAAATAGTAATGCTTTTGCCATCTACCTCTCAGGGTTTTTGTAAAGAAAGTACTTTGTAAACCTCAAAGCCATTATTATTATTATTATTATTATTATCTTAGGTTCTGTTCCCAAATGCTCTCATTATTTGTGTTCAGATGCTTTGTTGTTGTTGTATTCAGTTGTGTCTGACTCTATGTGACCCTATGGACTTGTCCATTGAGTTTTCCTGGCAACGATACTGGTGCAGTTAACCATTTCCTTCTGCAGTGTGTCCCCATTTTACAGATGAGGAACCGAGGCAAATTGGGGTTAAGTGAGTTGCCCAAGGTCACATAGCTAGTAAGGTCTGGTCTTGAAAATAAATCATGGATCTACTTCCCATAGTCCGTTTGGGAACTCGGATTATGGGAAGTAGATCCATGATTTATTTTGGGAACTCACTGGAAGTAAATTTCCTATTGGGGCCTAGTTCTCTAAAGTGCCCCATGATCCTACGATTGGGCAACAGGACAGAGGATGGATATAGGATACATTCAAATTTGAGGTCAAATTTGAATTCAGATCTTCCTGACTCCAAGCCCTGCCTTCTATCCACTAAGCCACTTAACTGGCCCATTGAGATGCTTAGTGATAAGTTAATTTTGGGCTCAAGTGTTAACAGCCAATAAGAGCTGAATGTGTTCCCCCTCTTAGGGACACCTACATTTTAACAGAGGGTTCTTAAAGCTCTAAACCCAAGGAATGAAGCTCTACTGGTCAAATTTCAGGGGCCAAGAAGAGCAGTGGGTGAGATTGTTTCAAGTAAAGGAGAATGAACTTCATATCCCAAAATGTGAGCCAGTGGTATCGAACCCAGTTAGAAAAGGGGAGAGACGTCATGAATCCACAGTCAGGGTCCCAGCAGGCTGTGTGTTGGCTTAGTTCTAAAATGAAATGTGATGTATGTTTTTTGTGTTTTTATTTATTTTGTTAAATATTTCCCAATTACGTTTTAATCTGGTGCAGGGCACTCTTGGAAGTGTTCGCCAGCACACGTATGTGTTTGACACCTCTAATGGAGGCAGACGGCAATTCCACCCAGCCAGCTAGCGTGCCAAAAGTTCATGCAGTTAGTGAAATTTTTTGGAGTTATCATTTTTATCTCTAATAGACTCTTATTAAAATATAAAGATATTACTTCTGAGGATTAAAATATTAAGCCTCATTGCTAGTCAGACCTGTCTTTTGGTAAAGTAATCATTTATATATTCCTTTATTTAAGAATATTTTGAATGTATCCTGTATCCATCCTCTGTCCTGTTGCCCAATGGTAGGAGTCAAGGGGCACTTTAGAGAACTGGGCCCCACTAGGAATTTACTTGCAGTGAGCTCCCAAAGGGACTGTGGTAAGTAGTTCCATGATTTGTTTTCAAGACCAGACCAGGGTTTCTCAGTGACTCAGAACAGAACACTGTGGGCCAGTCGCCCATGAAATGGAGAAAGGGATGAAGAATTAATGTCAAGCTTTTCAGGATCACAAAGTACTTCCCTTGGCACAAGCTAGGTCCCAGCTGGAGGACAGCCTGGTTGGGTTTAGGATGGCACTGCCAGAGTCAGGTAAACACCAATGTGCCAAGGAAGAGAATGTTCTCAGGAAGAAGGTTGTGTTCACAGACAGTCAGAACTCAGGAGGACAGATTAGAAACAGGTTCCTGAAATGACTTCTGGAATTGTTCTATGACCAAATCACCCAATGAGATCATTTCTAAACTGGGCTGAGCAGGGCAGAGCTTGATGAAGGGATGCTGGCCAGGTGATTCAGAATACATGATATTTGGCCCTCTCTAGGGCACAGGTGACTGGTTGGGTAACTCAAACTAGACTGAGGGGTATGACCTGATCTGGAATTGTCGTTATTAATGAGTGTAGGTGGCCACCAACACAGTGTGATGCAAAAAGTGCCTAAAGGCTCGCTTGTCCAACAATATCTCTGCCACCGATCTTCTGGGGTTGTTGAGAATCCCAAAATTATTGTAATGACTGGTCCCACCAGTAGTATTAGAATTCAAATGTGTTATCTCAGAGGGGTAACCTATTAATATACTGTTAGCCGCATGTGCTTTAATGGGAAGTAGTTGGTCACTCAACGAGAATTCATGAAGTATGCGCTAAAACAGCACCAGTAATTAAGAATGCACTGAAACAAACTAATAATACAAACACCAACACCGTCGTCATCGCCAACAGTAATAATGACTAACGCTGACGTAGCACTCTAGGGTTTCATAATGTGATTTTTACACATTCTCTTATTTGATCTTCTCAACAACTTTGTGTAGTAGCATGCAGAAAAAGATATTTGATTAAATTCAGCAAGCATCTATTTAATGCTTACTACGTGCAAGAGGCAGCTAGGTTTCTCAGTGGATATAGTCAGGAAGACCTGAGTTCAAATCCAGCCTCTGACACTTACTAGCTGTGTGACCCTGGATAAGTCACTTAACCTCTGCCCTAATCCATTGCAGAAGGAAATGGCAGACCACTCCAGTATCTTTGCCAAAAAAAACAAAACAAAATAAACCCATGGTCCATGGGGGTCACAAAGAGTTGGACAAGCCTGAATGACTCAACAACAACAGATTTAAAATATAAACGAAGCCATCTCGGTAGGGGTGAGAGAAAAGGAGAGATATAGATGGGGAGGATGCTGTCAACTGGTGTAGGGGGAAGCAGGTCGAGAAAAGCCTCCTTTGGGGCTGGCAACTAAACTCAGCCTTGGAAAGAAATGGGGTTCCCAAAAGGCAGAGTGAGGAGAGAGAGGATTCCAAGTATAGGCAATAGCCTACGTAAATTCATGGAGGTGGGAAATGGGATATCACGTGTAGAGAATAGCAATTAAGCCAGGCTAGTTAAAGTACAAAATGTATGAGGAGGAGTAATGTGAAATCCTGCTGGAAAAATAGAAGCTGGGTTGGAAAGAGAGTTTGTGTTGGCTCCTAGGGGCGATAGGGAGCAACTGGAGCTTCTTAAATCACAAAGAGACATGATTAGTTCTGTGCTTTGCAGTTCCGTCATTTCAGTCTGTGTCCAACTCTGGGTGACCCCATTTGGGATTTTCTTGGCAAGGATACTGGAGTGGTCTGCCATTTCCTTCTCCAACTCATTTTACAGATGAGGAAACTGAGGAAACAGGGTTAAGTGACTTGCCCAAGGTCACACAGCTAATAAATGTCTAAGGTGACTCCAGGTCTGGCACTCTATGCACTTTGCCATCTAGTAAATTGCCTATCCTATGATTTAGAAATATGGATTTCGAAGCTGTATAGAGGCTGGTTTAGAGAGGACGGGGAAATTGATAAGGAAGCTATTGCTACTTCAGTATGGTGCAGAGGTGATCTTATCCCTGTGCTTAGGAGGCTTACAGTCTAGTTGGGGAGACAAGATGTACATAGGAAAATAGTTAGGTTGGGAAATAAGACCACCTGCCTCCTGGGCCAAATGACTAGACCAGGAGCCTGGTCTGATGCCAAGCACTGGGAAGGGAATGTAGCTAGAACACTGGAGCTTGGATACTTCACCAGGGTAACGATCAGCTCACCCCATGCCCCTCCCAGGGTGCTCTTTCAGACTCCCAGGCTGACTTTCCCCAGCTTGGGCCTAATGCTGCCAACTTCTTTTTGTACCTCTGGCCTACCTAGCACTTTAACTTGGTCACAGAGGGAGTCTGGTAGGATATGCTGCATCCTGTCTATCCAGATTGAGCCCTTCCCTTCTTTCCCCAGGCAGGTTCTTTTCTTCAAATCCTGTTAGACTGATGCCTCATCATAACCTCAACCCTTCCCTGAGGGATTGCCTCCCTAGTCATACTATCTCCTGGTTATGCTGCAATGATCTCATAACAGGATCATTTAGTTCAACAAACATGTATTAAGCACTTACAATTTGCTAGGTCCCTAGGAATACAGTGACCAAGAAATTTAACCAAGAAAGCCTTCCTGTTCTCAAGGAACTTACATTCTCCTGGGACAGGAAACAAAATGTTTCAAATAAGTAAATACTAACCGTGTACAAAACAAAGGGGAAGCAGAATGGTACCGTGAAATTGGCACTGGCTCAGGAATCAGAGTGCAGTTGGGTGGTTTAGTGGATAAAGTGCTAGGCCTGGAGTCAAGAGGACCTGAGTTCAAATGTGACCCTGGGCAAGTCACTTACTCCCTATTTGCCTCAGTTTCCTCATCTGTAAAATGAGCTGGAGAAGGAAAAAGCAAACCATTCCAGTATCTTTGCCAACAAAACCCTAAAGGGGGTCAATGAAGAGTTAGACATGACTGAAAAACAACTGAACAACAACTGGAATCAGAGGACCTGGGTTTAAATCCTGTCACTGACACATACTCTCTGTGTGACTTAGAACAAGTGGCTTCATCTCTTTAGGTCTCAGTTTCCTCATCTGTAAAATGGGGGGCTAGATTCAAGGATCTCTCATGTCCCTTGGGGGTTCCAGATCTATGATTCTATAAATACAACATAATTGGTGGTGGTGGGATGATTAAAACCTGCTGACTAATGTATAAGGGCTGAGAGGTTGTTACCAACACAGGGGCTCAGGAATTGAATTGGCTTCAAGCATTGAGTTGGGCTTTAAAGGATGGATGGGAATTATGAAGTGATTCTGATCCAGAGACCAAAGTCTCAAACCCCTCCTTCCAAGGATCTCTCCAAGAAATCAAGTCAGGTAGGAGAATGAAATTGTACAGGCAGACAGAGGTCCCTGGGATCACACAGTCAACGTCTACACCTCTGGGTTGTCTAGATCCCAACCTCAGGCACATCACCCACAGGCCAGGAAAGATGGGGACAAACACAAAGGAGTTTAACTGCAAAGGAAGTGAAAGGAATGGAAGCCCGGAGCCACCCCCTCTCTGAGCTGTTGACCCCTCCCCGGTGATATCACTTATGGCAGGGTTTGAAGTTTTTTTGTTTTTGTTTTTTTAATGTTTTAATCTTTGGTTCCTAGTGAAAGCAGGTTTTTCAGCTCCTTTCCTTATCAATGGAGTGGGAAGCATGACTAGAGAAAACACAGTGGGTCTTAAACATATAAGATATGGAACAGGATGAAATGGTCTGATTTTAGAGGCTGAAGGAGGGGTTGCTTCACACCCAACACCACCCCACCAAATACCTGAAATTCTGCCATTAGTTTGCACGTCCACAGCCCACGCCGTAACCCCACCCCCACCATGGGAAGTCCTTGCCTAGCTTAGGGACAGAAGGGCACCAGGAGTCAAGATGCCTGCCTAGGCTCTAGTCCCAGTTATATCACTCAGCTCCTGTGGTATCATGAGCAAACTGCTCTCTGAGCCTTAGTTTCCTTATCTTTTAAATGGGGATGATAGGATCTGCCTAGTCCAATTTATACTGTTATTTGAAGGTTCATATACCTGTGGAAGTGCTTTCCTTGTGAGATGTAAAGCTTCATGCAAATGGGAGGCTGTGTTTTTAGTGCGTTGAGGAGCAGAAAGAGCTGGTTCATGTCCTGTCTATGATATATACTAGATACAGGAACATGGCAAAGCACTTAATCTCTTCCTGTCCCAGGAAACTCTCAAAAACTGTAAGTCAGAGTCTGCCTTGACCCCAAGAATTTCTTCTTTGGGAGTTCCTGATACCAGTGAAATCACAGGTCAAGCCCCTTCCTCACCTTCCTCCCCCCCCCAAAAAATATTTATTTGAACCTCACAGAAGAATCCTTGGAATTCATCTAGTCTGTCCCCCTCTTTTTTACAAATGAGGAAACTAAGTCTCAGAAAAAGGAAATGATTTGCTCTCTGTTTCTGTATACCACACATTGCTGGCCAGTCTTACAAGGTGCTATCAGACTCCTCTCTGGAGACATTTTGGTGTGGTGGAAACAACATTACAATGGGAGGCAGGAGTCCCAGATTCCAATCCCAGTCAGACCGCTAAAGAGTGTGTGACCTTGGACAATCTTAGCGTCACATATTTAGAGGTGGAAGGGACCTTCAAGATCACCAAATCCCAAACCCTTATTTTATAACAGAAGACACTGAGGCCCATTGAGGTCAAGTTGCTTCACCTCTATGGACCTCAGTTTCCCTCTGTTGTCAAATGGGGTAGTTGGACTCGTTTGACGCTCTCCTCCAGCTCTAGCATTTTGCCTGGGTATATAGTTTGCCCTTTGCTCCTGGACCACGTGCTGACCCAGTCCAGGCCATTTTCTGGTACATTATTACAGGAGTCTATTAAAGAACCCTCCTAGTCCTTCTCCTTCTTCCCCTGGGGAGACGCTGGAGAGGGAATGAGATTCAAATGCTTCAGATGGATTAAGCATTTGGTTTGACTTGGATTATTTTTTTTCCATGAATATAAACCATTTTGCATTTCAGAATCCTTCTGCAAACAGAGCAGTTTGTCTTTGTGTTTGCTCATTTGAAAACAAATATTTGCCTGCCAAGCAAATACAGTCTCTTAGGATGTGCTATTAATAGGATAATTAGGCAGCCGGTAATGAAAAGGATTGCTGGTAATTATGGCAAGATTTGTTTTGGCATTTGAAGGCAGAAATGGAGGCTGAAGTGCTAAAATCTACCTTAGAGTTAATTAGTACAATTAGAACACACCTGAAAAAATAGGCCAGCTAATGAACGCTTCATTTAAAGTGACAGCAGCCACTATTTCCCCTCAGCTTACCTGGGGGATTTGGGCCAGAGTCCTCATCACCTGCTGGCACCTCTTAAGCAAGAGACTTCACTCAAGGTTACAGCCCTCAGGTTTCCATTGGGCTACTGACAGGTAGGAATCTCCTCCTCTTCTCTCTTCCCCAGTCTTCTGTAAAGCTCTAGGAGAAAACTCTTAGGCCCTGTGGGAATAATGATCCTTCTATTTGAGATCAAACCAGAAGACTTGCCATCTCTCCCAACTGACCAATAGTTTTCTACCACTGTGTCTCTAGTTGTATCTTTTCCTCCTTGCATCTGAAATATGTCCCCCATCCCTAACTCCCCTTCAAGTCATCTTTGTGGAGAGTTTGCCAATATTTCAAGGACCTGGCCCGGTACAGTGGAAAGGGCTCTGGATTTTGAGTCAGAAGACACCTATCCAAATCCAGACTCAGCTACTAATAGCTGTGTGACCCGGGGTAAATCATTTCATTTTTCCAGTCCTCAATTTCCTTATGTGTAAAAATAAGGGGTGAAATTAGGTAACCTCTGAGGTTCCTTCTATATCAAAATCTTCTTTCATAAAGTCTGTTGTCCTTGCAACATATCTTTGATAGTCAGAGATATGGGACTGGAAAAGACCTCGGGGATCATCTAGTTGGTAAATGTAAAGGGGGTACCCTTCATTTTTCCGATGAGGAAACAGAGGCCCCAGAATGTTAAATGATTTGACCAAGGTTACATATATCTCCAAAGTCGCTGATTTTTCCAATATACCACATTGACAGATATGATCTCTCCTCATGCAATGATTTCTGTTGCCCTCACCCTCTGATTTTGTTCTGAATCGTAGTTATAGCATGGTTTTATTATGTCTCTTTATATTTTTCACCCTCCAACCTTGCAGTGCCTTCACCCCCAACCTCTGCTTCCTAGATTATGTATTGCCTCCATGAAAGCAAGAACCTCATTAGGAGAGTCAGCCTGGTATTATCAAAAAGATCAACAAGATGAAAAGTATGCATGTGAACAAAAATATTTCTAGCAACAATTTTTGAGGTGGCAAAGAATGGGAGACTGAGGGAGTGCTCATCACTTGAAGAATGGCTGCACAAGTTATAGTATGCAAATATGATGGAATACTATTGTGCTATAAGAAATGATGAAGGAATGGTTTCCAAAAAACCTGAGAAAACTTATATGAACTGATGCAGATTGAAATGAACAGGACCAGAAGAACAATTTCTACAAGTAAAGACAAATAATTCTGAAAGATGAAAACTCTGATCAATGTAATGACCAACCATTATTCCAGAGAAGTAATGATGAGGGTTACTACCAACCTTCTGATAGAGGTGATGGATAGAAAATGCAAAATGAGACATATTTTTGGATATGGCAAATGTGAGAATTTGTTTTGATTGACTATGCACATTTATTACAACAATTTTTTTTATTAAAGAAGAGAAAAATAAATGCTTGTTAAATTGAAAAAAAAATTAAAATAAAATGAAAAAATAGAAACTGTCCTGATCAGAAGACACAGATTTGAATTCTGGTTCTGGTAATTGCCATCTATATGGCCATGGGTAAATCATTTCACTTCTCCAGTCATCAATTTCCTCATGTATAAAGTGGGGGTGCGCTTTTCCCCCAAGATGGCGCCAAAGGCGAAGAAGGAAGCCGTTGTCCCCCCCAAGACAGAAGCCAAGTCCAAGGCCTCGAAGGCCAAGAAGGCAGTGCTGAAGGGTGTCCATAGCCACAAAAAGAAGAAGATCAGAACATCCCCCACCTTCCGGCGACCCAAGACACTAA
>JAQQSU010005024.1:0-13918 GCA_028627135.1 Pseudochirops cupreus | reverse complement strand
CGGCTGACTGGATAATGAAGACTCCAAGATGGAGGCCCAAGACCAAGGCCCAAGACAGCAATCCGGATCCAGGCTGCTCAACGCGAGAGCACTGGCCTGAGAACAATAGCTACGTCCCCCTGCTGTCTGCAGGCCGCGGGCAGGAAGCTACAACGCGGAGGCAGGTGCAAAACCTCTGCCTTTTGCTTTTCTGCTCTGGAGGCCTTTTGCTGGACTGCTTATCTCCCCCTTTCGCAATCCGTTGCTGCTAATCCGCTCACCTGAGAGGCTCCTCGGCTCCTCCTGTCCAGTCGCCCCCAGGGCACAGCCGCGGCTTCAGGGCAGGCTGGTTTCCGTTCACAGTGCTGATATGGTTCCTCATAGCTGAGCTGACTTTAGTGGGAAGTATCTTTGTGTGCGTTTTGGAGTTCTAGGATTGGTTTAGAGTCCTGTTTTATGGGTATTTTGGGGTGGCTATGTGAGAGCTGCGATATGTTGCTGCTGCTACGCTGCCATCTTGGCTCTGCCCCCCTAAAAACTTGTTAAAAAAAAAAGAAAAAGCTTATCACTAGTATGTTAGCCACCAGGTGATGGGTTTGGGAGTTATCTGATTTTTTTCCAGCAACAGTAACTCATGAAACTGTCTTCTGAGGTATGGAGGGTTAAAACTAGCTATCTCTATGCTATGCTGCCTTGTCTACCTCTTCCCAAACATTGTTCTGCCTCTAGAGCACCAGGTTTTGATTTATCTTGCCCAGAACCAAACTTCCACATCACTTTTCAGCTATCTCCACATCATTCCATCTTGCATGCAAGCCATCTTTGAAGGGAGAAAGGGTTCATCTTTCTTATCACTACCACCAACTGTCACCAACAGAGAAGCACAGGAACCCTGGGAGTGTGCTCCCTCTTTTCCAGACCACCCATCAAGCTTCCCTTACAACCATTACCCTGAGAAGTAAGAGTGGAGAAGGGATCAGCCATCCCCAACTACCAACCAACCGCTGAAAGTATCAAGGAACCCTGGGGAAGAGCACAGTGCTTTACAAATATTAAGTGTTTAATAAATGCTTCATTCATTCATTCATTCATCTACCCCACATCCATGCCTAGTTCCCAGTTTATCTACTGTCCTCCCCCACTACAATAAGCTCCTCGAGTGCACAGACCATATTGCTTGTTTATATTCTAATCCCTAGTAATTAGCATACTAACTAGAACATAGGGAATGCTTAATAAGTTATCTGTCTATATTAATGGAGGGAGTGCCTATTCCAGTGAACAAAAAGTCCTTGAGAGATTGAAGTCTAAGGATTGAAACTACGGATTTATACTCTCAACTCACACACAATATTAGCAGGGTGGGTCTGTAGAAAAAGATGGCCACATCCACCCCTTTAGAGTTCCAGGACTACCCCTGAAGGGCAATGGAATTCTCCTAATGTTATTAGCTCAAGTCCCCATTCTGGTGAGTTCTCCCCAATATCATTTTGCTCAGTATCATCTAACCAAAGATGAACACCTCACTCACAATTTAACCAGTTGCTTCCTCCTCAGTATCAATCAACCAATTAGCATTAATTAGCTTTTACAAAGGGGTATTTACTAAGAAGATACAGGGAGACTAGAAGTACAACACATCCATGCCCAGGGGCAGACTCTTCCCTCCACCATCTTAGTCCCTGGGAGAGTGGGCTCAAATTTAAAGTGGTTACCACCGGTACTTCCACTATCCAGCTCATTTCTAGGTGCTACAAAGTCAATGGATAAATCACTCCCTTGCTTACAAGGTAAAGATGTCTTGGCAGCCAGGTAGATTCACTGCTGGACTGGGTCAGGTCAATCACTCCTCAGGGCTGTTTTTTTTTCCAGGCTCAGTTAATGGTGGCCCTTCTGACCTTTCAAGTTCTCACAAGGCTCTATACAAAACGAAAGAAGACACAAAGAGGGGGTGGCTCCAGATTCCAGACACAGGCTTGCTTAGACAGTCATGTACTCATGGGCTGGCCTATTGGGGGGAAGGGTACAGTACCCAATGGCCCTGCAGAGGTCAGAGGATTGACCTTACACCTCTTGGCAGACAGGAAGATTGAGTTTTCTGCTGTGGCCCTTTGTATGTATACTCAATTCTGGCTCTGTAACCAATTAAAAAGTAAAGGGACAGGAAACAGCCACAACAGACCTGTGCATGCTCTCTATTGGGAGCAGGGACCCTCCTTCATTCTATATCATCACATACTTCCAGAAGGAAGCTTACCCCATGTGAGTTGGAAGCAGATAGAGCCTGTTCTGAGAATTGTATTCTCATTGATCCGTCTCTCATCACATTTAGGACAGTATGTATTAAGTATCCAAAGACAGTCACAAACAAGGTACAGTATGGGGAAGGGAAAGGTCCAAAAAAGGGAGGGTTCATTTCTAACTGGGGGTTGGGATCAGCTGGAGTTGTAGAGAGGTGGGGATAGGAATAAGAATGCCCACAAACCTTACAGGTTATCAATCACCAGGCCTTGGTAATGTGGTTGCCAAGAGGAAGGGCTTAAAGCTTAGTTAGGGAGTTGTCATTCTATTTCCTGCCTTACCAGTGGAGAAGGTGAACTATAAGGACATTCAAAGGCTTACCCAGGGTTAGTCAGGGAAAAGTGATCTTGATATATAACATTTATTGAGTCAGGAGTCAAGGATAATGCACAGAGCTTCAGGGAATGAGGGGAGAAGGTGATGAGGAAGGGGGTCAGGAACCAGTAAAATAGGGAGAAGAGCTAAGGGGTTGGGACCAGGGAAGAAGGGCTGAGCTCTTAGCATGGTAAGTACTTAATAAATGTTTATTGATGGTAAAAAAAAAATCTTTGCACTAGAAATGACAGGACAAAAATAACCAACAGGGAGTTGATAGGGTAAAGAGATAGTAAGAGAGTGACTGGCTGCCCTTGATGAATTCAGGTCACCTGGCCCAGAGGAACTATATCCCTGGGTAATGAGAGAACTAGCAGATGTGACTGCTGAGCCCCTGTCAGTGATATCTGAAAGATCATGGACAATGGGAGAGGTGCCACAAAAAAGAAAAATGGCAAATGAATCTTCAGAAAAATAAAAACCAGAAGAGAACAGATTCCACAGAACTACAGACCAGTGACCTTGACTTTGATTCCTGGAAAAATTTTAGGACAAATCATTAAAAAGATGGTTTGCAAACATCTTGAAAGTGAAGCAATGATTACAAAGAGCCAGCCTGGTCCATGAATAAGTCATGAATTCCAAGAATAAACCACGCCAGACTTACTTGATTTCCTTGTCTAATACGGCTTCTAAACCAGCAGATGAGTGTAACGCAGTGGTTTGCCTAGATGTAGCAAAACTCGTGATAAAGTATATCACACTATTCTTTTGGTGAAATTAGAGATGTGGACTAGATCAGAATGCCATTAGATAGATTAAGAAGAAACTAAAAATTGGCTCAATATCAATATGGTAAGAGGTCTCCAGTGAAGAAATGCAGAGGTTTGTGTTTGGCTCAGTACTGTTTAATATTTTTATCAGTGACATGGATAAAGGTATAAGTGGCATGCTCATTAAATTTGCAGATGACACCAAGCTGAGAGGCATAGCTAACAATGGATGACAGGGTCTTGACAGACTCTGGAACACTGGGCTGAATCTAATAACATAAAACTCAATTGGGATAAATGTGAAGTCTTATACTTGGGTTCAAAAATAAATTTCACATAGGTACCCCACTGTCATTCTCCCTGCCCACATTTTTTAGTTCTGGAGCCATGATCAATTCAGTGTTGTCATTATTCTTAGGAAAGATTTGCCAATTTAACTCCCTTATCCCCATGGTTCCATTTACCATTCCTCTCTAAACCAAAATATTCCCACCATCCTCATATATGGTTTGTCTTCCCCTATTAAAATGTAAGCTCCCTGAAGGCAGAGACTCTTTTCACTTTTGTATTTGTATCTCCAGCACTTATCGCAGTGCTTGTTTGGCACATGATAAATGCTAAATAAGAATTTTTTTTCATTCATTCATTAATATGCTGTAGAATGTCCAGAGGAGGGCAACCAGGATGGCAAAGGACCTTGAATCCATGTCATGAGACTGGGATCCCCCCATGTTGGGATCATTTGAAGCAGCTGGGTCTCCAGGCTCTGACATATAAACTTTCACCTCGTCTTGACTGAAACTAGGCTTCCATGACACTTCTCCACCATCTTTGCAAGTGCTGCCTATACTTTATCCATCATTTTCCTCTTCCCCAAACCAAAACTTTGATCTCTTCTCCTAGATCACTGTCTCTGATAGATGAGCTTTCACTTATTTTGACTGGAGCCAGAGCTCTTTGCAACCAAGTCATCTCCACACCATGCTAGACTTCTCCTTTCCTTCTTCCAGGTTTCTTATATAGCCATCTTCCCTTATTAAAGTATAAGCTTTTTGATGGCAGAGAGCTCTGGCTACCTTGTTCACTCATTTGTATGCCTAGTGCTTAGTTCAGCACAGGGTAAGTACTAAATAAATGTTCTATTTGCCTATCTGTCTGTCTGTCTGTCTTTCTATCCATTCATCCATCTATCTATTCATCCATTCATCTATCTATCAACCTATCTATGGTTAACCCTGAGAAGAAAAAAATCAAAGGGCCTGTGATACCTGTGTTTGAGTATTTGAAGGGTTGCCAAATGAGGGCAGAACTAGGAGCTGTGGATGAAAGTTGAAAAGAGTAAAGCTTAGGCCAGATATCAGGAAAAACTTCCTAACAGAGACGTCCAAAAATTGAATGGGCTGACAAAAGGTTGTAGGCTTCCCATCCTTGGAGGTTTCCAAGTAAAGGTATGTGAGTGGGGATTCTGTGTATAGATTAGACAGTTGGATTAGATGGTCATAGAGGCATCTTTCAGCTCTCAAATTCTGTGATTCTGTGACAGAGATCTCAGCCTCTGAATTTATATATAACAATCTTTACTTCTAACAAAGTTTAGACTGGTTATCTTGGAAGAGGAACCTAAGTTACTGAAGACCCAAGGAGTTTTACTTCTCCCCAGTATGAGAAGAGAGGAAGCTAACGAGATCAGAACTGGAAGACAGGATTTCCCCCCTTACAGTGGGAATTGTAAGGCTCTCAAGAGTAAGGAGAAAGAACAAGCAGAGGGAGAAGACAAGAAAACAAGAGGGGAGAGAGGTGACCACGGTTTCTACTGACACATACCAGAAGGATCGCTACATTTATATTAGGCTATGGGCCTCATTGTATCTCTCTGGGCAGAGTCAAGACTGGGACAGATAACAGGCAGTTATGTAGAATGTAACCTAAAATTAATATTACTTTTCATAGATGCACATATTTTTAATTCCACAGAGTTCTGCTCTACCTGGTAGAATGGTTTTATTTATTCTACTTTGTCACATCACGTTGCATGGGGAGCAGTGAAGACTCAAAGCTTCCTGTGGTTATTCACACAAAGGAGGCAAAGTTTTCAAGACTTACCTAGTCCTGGCTTTGCTTCCAGTCCAGCATTGTTGATGTCCCCATTGAGGTGTTACTGTCTTTACAGGTAAGGGTGCTTATGCCCAGAAAGGGATGTTTGGCATATACTTCAGGAGGCATCCAGATCCCTAGGCTTCTTTCAATTCTTTCATATAGTTTACATCTTTCATATCAATTTCTGTGGTGGCTCAGTAGATACAAGATCTTTTGGGAGCTCCAAAGGCTTGATGATGGTTTGTCCACAGGGCTAATCTCAGGCTCAGACACCAGGTGGCAATTGACATTTGCAACAGAAAATCCAGGGGAATATCCAGACAAGGCTGAAATTGACCAGTTAGAGAAGGGTTAGCCCTGGAGAATAATAGAAAATTACTCTTTCCTTCATTTTTTTGGTTCCATTTTCAAGAGAATCGTGGGTTAGGAAGCTTGAATGGGGCTACAAACCAGCTGCCCACCAACCAGTCCTACATCAACTCTAATGGATTTAATTACCATCTATGCTGATGATTTAAATCTACCTATCTGACCTCTTTACTGACCTCTTATCTTACATTTCCAAATGCCTTTCAGACATCTCAAACTGGATGTCCAGTAGACATCTTAAACTCAATATGTCCAAAACTGAACTCATTGTATTTCCTCCTAAACTTCCCCTTTACCCCTCAACTTCTCTATTACTATCCTGGGCAATACCATCTTCCCAGTCCCTCATATTGAGTGTGAGGCAAACTAGCATATAGTAGGCATTTAAATGCCTATTGTTTGACTGGCCGGATTAAAAATTTGTGGGTAGTACAGTGTCGCCTATTGTAGCGCCAATGCAATATTTACAGCGCCCACAATCACGATAAAGACCATAACTATAAGTATCGTATGATGTTCAATCACAAAATATACCAAAACTCTCCAGACAGAGGATAGAACTGAAGTGTTTATTCAGACACCAGAAAACTGAATCCCAAAACCTGTAAGCTGATTCCATCATAGTACCAAAGATATTCAGAAGCCATAATAATGCTGAGAACTACAGCATCTTTCAGCCTTCCCACAAACCTATACAAGATCAATATTTATTCACAAACCTCTCTATCTCCTTGCCTGAGCTTCTCTCTCCCCCACTGTCTGGCTAGCTCTGACCACCAGCTTCTCTTCAGCAAACTCCTCCCACCACAGGCTCAATGTGACTACATTCAGCCTATTAGGGGGCAGAGTTTACTTTCAAAGCAGGGGAGGTCTTGAAACTACCCCCTAGGTCTATTAAGAGGCAGGGAAGATCTTCAAATTCCCATTCTCATTACACCCATAGGGTAGGGACCGGTGTTGCCTTTAGAGAAAAAGTTGAGATGACATTTTTAGAAAGATATATGGTTGTCTTGGGAAGAGTTCCCATAGTTGAGATGGGTGACATTTTGAAAAAATTTAATAAACTAATATTTAAGGCTTTCCACAATCTGGTTTCAACCTACTTTTCCAGTTCTTTCACATGATTACCCCTCGTGCATTCTCCATTCCAACAAAGTGGAACTATGAACCTTTCCCCTTTCTCATCCTTCCTTTTCCTGCTCCTATGAATTTGTATAGCCTAGCCTTTTATATCTCTGCCTATTAAAATTCTCTCTTCCATCAAGTCATAATTCTGGTGCTCCATGAAACCTTCCCTGACCTCTCCTACCTAAAAGTAATTTCTGTCTCCTCACATTTTCCAGCAAAGCATTAACTCAGGAGTTTTAAACCTTTTTTAGGTCATGGACCCCTTCTGCAGTTGAAGTCTATGAACTACTTCTCAGAATGTTTTTAATTCATAAAATAAAATACCTAGAACTACAAAGGAAACCAATTAAATTGAAATATAGTTACCAAATTATTTTAAAAAGTAACTTCACAGATGCCAGCTTAAGAAGCCTGAAAATGCCTCTCTTTTTTTGCTCCTATCAAATATTACCTTGTACTGCACTTATTTGTGTGATTTGGTTGTACCCAGAATTTTGAGTTCAGCATAGTATTTAAAGGAACTACTTAAAGGAGATTTCGCATCTTGGATTTAGTCAATTCTCCAAAAAATATTTTGTTCTGTTAAAGAAACCCCTTTAATTTATAGCCAGCTTAAAAATACACATAGCATTCCATTCTACCTGGTATATTATAAACTTGTTGAAGGCAAGAGTCATCCTTACTGAAAACCAAAAATGGTTTCAGAATCTCTTCTACAGCATGCCATAGGTACCCTGAGGTATGATTTAAAAAAAAAAACACTCATCCTAACCCAGTTGGGTGTGAAGGTAGGGAACCTTAAGTTTAGGAAGGAAAGGAGGAGTCACCCCTATACTGCCTGAACAACCCTTTTTGATGCTGCCTGGGGAATATAAAAGGAGAGATCTAACAAGCATCCCATAGCCCACAAAAACTGATTTTCAGTGAACTAAAAGATAACAAAACTGAAACAGAAGCAGCACATAGCAAAGGGCAGGGAGAAGGTAAAGTGAGGCAGAATTTTTTTTTCATAAATTTTTTTTTCAAACTAAGATCTGCTTCCTCTCCTTCCCAACAACCCACCCTTGTTTAGAAAGCAAGAAAAATAACATCTGGGGCAGAACTTTGACTGGCAGTAGAGGAGAGGCCTGAGGCATTATTAGTAGCAAAGACAGTTTGGGGATGGTGATGCAGAGATTGTTCCTATGATAGACAGCTATGGGGGTGGAGGGAAAGGGGAAGCATCTGACCCCTAAGCAAGTAGAACTTCTGAGACTGACAGCAGTGGAAGCAGAGCGGCCTGACCAGGCAGGTCCCAGCCCTTAGCAGCAGTTTGGGTACTTAGAAGTGAGTTTCACCAAAGAACCATCAGACCTGGAATGCCTAAAGCAGCAGGCTATTCATTGATGGGCTCATTTTTTTACACACAAGGAGGAAGCTGAGGAACTAAAGGAACCATCTAGAGGCAAGAGCACAGTGAAGCAGGGGCAAGGACAGGAAGGTTCTAACCAGGGTGGTCTGTGGGATGTTAGTGGGCTGATCTTTGTGCCAGAGAAAGAAAGGGGTCAGCAATGGCCCCTCAGAGAGGTCATTCTTCAGACTTGGCACAGCCAACTCAGTCAAGCTCTCTGGTCATTCCCCTTGGAATAGTGAGTGGGCAGGGGAAAGCTTCATAGTCATCTTCACACTATGGCAGACCATCAAGGCAGCAGAAGAGAGGTGGTGCTGAATTTTATAGGGATGAGGTAGAACCTGGATCAAGCAAATCCAGTTGGTCTCCTAGCTCTGATATCAAAACTATGTGTAAAAATGCTTCAGATTATTAATAATAACAGGAGGTGGAGGGTACAGAAAGATGCTGGATATTGACTGAGCCTCGGCTCAAATGAAGCATGGAGCCTGAATCATGGAAATCTACAGGGAAGGACAGGAAAAGGGCATGCATGTGCCAGTGCCCTGAGCAGAACAAACCTGCTGAAAATAAGTCTAAGGAGAGACTAAGTCTAAGGAGAGAGTATAATATAGCAAAAAGAAGGAGGTGGGGTTCAAATCCTCTCTCTCAGGTTCACTACCTGTGGAAGGTTGGGCAAATCACAGAACCTTGCTAGGATTCAGTTTCCTCCTGTGTATAATGACAACCAGATGGCCTCTGAGGTCTCATCTAACTCTAAAGTCAAGGTCCTATGACTCTCAGAGAGCTGCAAGGTTTTTTGAGTGGTAACGTGGGGTTCCTATAATTGATAGTGGACGAAGCGGAGAAGAGGTAGCATAGGAACTTTGAAGGGACAGCTAAAAGGGCAAGGAACCACTTAGAGAATTGTTCCACTAGCTCCAGTGTCCTAGAAGTATGACTTGTCTTCTCCCTCAGTAGTAAATTTGGGCCTTTCCTCCACTGACATAGGAAACTATGAAGAAAATCGTTTTCCATTTGTTTATGAGAGGTTAAGAATGATTTTTATGACAAGTTTTCCTGTTAGTTATGTTTTTTGTTGTTCAGTCATTTTCAGTCATGTTCAATTTTTCACGAACTTTCTGGGGTTTTCTTGGCAAAGTTACTGGAATGGTTTGCCATTTACTTTTCCAGCTCATTTGATAGATGAGGAAACTGAGGCAAACAGGTTTAAGTGACACGCCCAGGGTCACACAACTGGTAAGTATCTGAATCTGGATTTGAACTTAGGTCTTCCTGACTCCAGGCTTGGTGTTCTATCCACTGAGACATCTAACTGCCTGTTAGTTACGTTTGACTATCCTCGATTAAACGTTTTCATTTTAGGCCTTTGGTGATTTGCCTAGTCTAGGAATAGAATCTATGCTGGACTGGAGCTTGTACCCTTTATTTCCCTCTCATATTGAACCTGAGTATTTTAGGGATCCTAACGTGGAGGGAGACCCTCATTATATTTTAGGGAACTCATATACTATAATGTATTTGGCCCAAAAAAACCCTGTCTGTATTCATATTCTTTTAAAGTGAAATTTTATTGACTCCTTTTGTTTTTATATCACCTACATTTCTCAATGAATGCCCGGGGGTGTGCTGGAGCCAGCTCTTACTCTATAAATATTTCTTAAGCTCAGCCCAAGTGCAGTAGAAGGCTCAGGGAATGAAGTCACCAGTAGCCTGGAGGCCTCAGTGTGGGCTGATTAATGATAATGATAATGATAGTAACAAGATGGAGTAAGGCCTCACATGTATTGAGAAAGGCCTGTCCTCGTGTGGCTGGAAGGTAGGCAGAATCTCTAACCTCTTCCTCATGGGAGACTTTCATTCCTGCCAGGAGGGGAAGCAGGAGCTTGGGGCCACAGGTCACCATTTTGTTCTCCTCAGTAAGAGGGGGTACTGGGTACTATTGTTGTTGTTGGGTCTTCAGTTGTGTCCAACTCTTCATGAGTCCATCGTCTTTGTCCATGCTGTTTTCTTGGAAAAGATACTGGAGTGGTTCCCCATTTCCTTCAGATGAGGAGCCAAGGCAAATAGGAGTTGAGTGACATGCCCAGGGTCACTCAGCTTGTAAATGTCTGAGGCTAGATTTGAACTCAGGTCTTCTTGACTCCTGACCCTGAACCACCCTGAATCCACTGAACCCACTAACTGCCCCCAAGTATATCTATCTGTCCCTTTAAAGACTGTCTAAAGCAGTGGTTCTCAACCTGTGGGTTATGTTCAATTTGTAACAATGAAAATACATCCTGCATATCAGATATTTACATTACAATTCATAACGGTAGCAAAATTACAGTTATGAAGTAGCAACGAAAATAATTTTATGGTTGGGGGTCACCACAACATGAGGAACTGTATTAAAGGGTCACAGTGTTAGGAAGGTTGAGAACCACTGGTCTAAAGAATATGATTGGATTCCATTTAAGTTTTGATCACTTCATCATTTTTGGAGGGAAAAGGGACATTAACCTCTGTATCTAAGACTTGACCCTTTCCCCAGCTAATACTAGTTCCACAAAGAACACACATAAAGAATAGTAAAGACATCATTTATCCATTAATAGAAAAACAGAAATCAGAAGAGGTAAATACAGGAGAGTGTATACCAAGCAATGCAGAGTGAAGGAGCCTCCCGTTGGGATAAAAATAACTCAGCCGAACCAAGAGAGAGGGTCCTGGATCTCACCCAAAGCGAAACTCCCTGAAGTCTCTAGTATAGCAAGCTAGATATAGGGACATGATGGAGAGACTGCTGAATCCCCTCATGTCTTCCCAGAGTCTTTCCCTTTAGCAACCTGAAGTAAGGTTGGCCTCTTTCACCTTCCCTCTCCAAGTGGAAGCTAAGAGCACCCCAAAGGACTCAACACTGGAAAAAAACTTGAAGCTTAATGAATCCCCAAAGAGAGGACTCTCACTTGAAGAATCTCCAAAAGAGAATAGCCAAGAACACTGCCATGCCCTTTATGCAGGGCAGCTAAGTGGCACAGTGAATAGAATGCCAGCCCTAGAATCAGGAGGACCTGAGTTCAAACCCTGCTTTGGACATTTACGAGTTGTGTGACCCTGATCAATTCTCTTAGCACTGTTTGTCTTAGTTTCCTCACCTGTAAAAGGAACTGGAGAAGAGAATAGCAAACCACTCTAGTACCTTTGCCAAGAAAACTCCAAATGGGGTCATAAAGATTCAGACACAACTAATTGACTAAACAACAATTTATGTAGCACTTTAAGATTTGCAAAGAAATTTATACCCATTGTGTCATTTAAGTCTTACTATCCCTTTTCCTTTGCCCCTTCTCCTTTCCCATAGCCATTCCTTATAACAAAGAATACAAAAGAGGCAAGGAAAACCCCACTTCTTCATCAAAACTAGCGAACATAAAGAAAAGGGTCTGATGCCATATGCATAAACCCCTTAACACCCCTGCCAAAAAAAAAAAAAGGTGGGAGGATAGCCGGAGTCAGAAAGATCTGAGTTCAAATCTAGCTTCAGACACTTCCTAGCTATGTGACTCTGGGAAAGTCACTTAACCTCTGTTTGCCTCAGCTTCCTCATTTGTAAAATGAGGATTAAAAAGTACCTGCATCCCTGAGTTGTTGTGAGGACCAAAAGAGATAATAGTTGTAAGGTGCTTAGCACAGTGCCTGGCATATAGTAGGCACTATATAAATGTTAGCTACTCTACTAGGATTTGGGCAGTGGGGTGTAACACGGGATAGAATGCCCAACCTGGAGTCAGGAAGATGAGTCTTCCTGAGCACAAATCTGGTCGCAGACACTTACTAGCTGTGTGACCCTGGGTAAGTCACTTAACAGTTTGCCTCATCTATAGAATGAGCTGGAGAAGGAAATGGCAAACAACTCCAGTATCTCTGCCAAGAAAACCCCAAATGGGGTCACAAAGAGAGGGACAGGACTGAAACAACTGAATGAACATTCTACTCTGATCAGTGCAAAGGAGCCACAACAATTCCAAAGGACTATCCCACTCCAGAAGGAGAACGGATGAACTCTGAGTGCAGACTGAAGTATTTTGTTTTACTTTATTTTTCTTATTTTTTGTCTTGTTTTGCAACATGGTTAATATAGAAGTATGTTTTGCATGACTTCACATGTATAATGGATATCATATTGCTTTCCTTCTCAGTTAGTGGGAAAAGGTAGCTATTTTTCGTTGGGGCTGCCACTTTTGTTGAATGTGAATACTTAAAGAGAGTAAGTCTATGATCAGTCCAGCACTTTGCGCCACATATTGCCTTCATCACTCTCATGTCCTGTCTGTCTCTTCTTCTTATAATGATATAGTCTATTAATTGCCAATGTTTGCTGTGAGGGTGCATCCACAAAATTTTGTTGTATTTAGGTAAACAGAAGACAATGTTGGTGATGAGAAGGCTGTGAGATGCAGAAGTCTCCAGTAGTAAGTGATCATTGCTGTTGCTGTTTCCAACTTCGTTCCTCCCAAGGACTCCCTACCATGTCTGGTAGTCTAAGCCTACTCCAGCATTAAAGTTACCCAGAATTATAAACTTGTCCTTATTTGGCCCATTAAGGATAAGAGTCTCTAGGTCTTCATAAATTTTTTTCTTTGATCTCATGAGGGTTTGTCATGGTGGGAGCATAGACACTGATGATGGCATTTTCCTGCAAGAGGCAATCACGTTGTCATAAATCTGTCATTCACTACTTTTAGTAACTATACAAACTTGTTGACTAGATTAGTTTTGATTGTAAAACCTACAGCAGTTTCACAGCGTTCCCTATCACTGTAATCACTCCAGAAAAACACATATCCAGTTCCAACTTCAGTAAGTTGGCCTTCATTTACCAGCCTTGTTTCATTCAGGGCTGCTATTTGGATGTGATACCTTCTGAGTTCTCTTGCAATGAGAGCTGTTTCATTGCTACTGGATTTTTGTGTTATCTATAAGTGTGTGCACATTCCATGTACCACTGGTGAGTGGAATCATCTTTGCAGAAGTTTTTGTATTTTTTTTTGGCATTTTGATGATGCTCTCACACTTTCTCAGTCACCAATGGAGTGAAGCAAGGCTATGTGCTTGCTACTACATTTTTTAGCCTAACATTTTCAGCCATGTTGTCAAATGCTTTTAATGAAGCCAAACAGGACATCCAGATCATCTACCACACTGATGGTAAATTATTCAACTTGAAAAGGTTACAAATAAGACTAAAGTGGAAGGAGTGTTGGGCATGACTTTTTGTTTGTAGATGATTGTGCACTCAGTGCAGCCTCAAGAAGTTAAGATACAACTAAGGATGGATTGATTCTCCACTGCTTGTGCTAATTTTGGCCTAACAATTAACACCAAGAAAACACAGGTGCTCCACCAGCCAGCACCACACCATCCATACGTGAAACCATCAGTTACAGTAACTGGAGCAGTTTTTAATACTTTGGATAAGTTTGCTTACCTTGGCAGTATGCTTTCCAAGGACATACATACTCATTGTGCAAGTTGCAAGTTGACTCATGCAAGTTGACACATGCATTGCCAGAGCTAGTTC
>JAQQSU010005023.1:0-13918 GCA_028627135.1 Pseudochirops cupreus | reverse complement strand
GTTCATTTATTATTTAATGAAATCTCTGGTTTCCTTTTAGTCTTATATTGCATTCCAATTCTGTGTTCCTTCTCCCAAAGTAAAAAACTTAGTGTTATATTTACCTTCTTACTCTTTTTTAATCATTAAAATAATATTTTATTTCCCCCTCCAATTACATGTAAAAGCATTTTTTAACATTTATTGTTTTTTTTTAAGTTTTGAGTTTAAAATTCTATCCTTCCCACCCTCCTTTATCTGCTCCCTGATACAGTAAGTAATCTGATATGTTATACATATGCCATCATGTAAAACGCTTCCATATTAGTCATTTTGTACAAGAAGGCTCCAACAAAAAAATATGAAAATAAATAAACAAAGGAAGGAAGGAATTATGAAAGAGAAAGAAAAGAAAATGAAAAATAGTATGCTTTTTTGGGATTGTCTTTGATCCCTTTTACATTTATTAATACTCTTTGCATCTTGTTTAGTCCTAAATTCTTCCCTTATCCATAGATGTGACAGGTAAATTTTCCATGTTTTAATATGCCTATGGTATAGCCTTTTATATGTAAATCATGTTCTAATTTACATATGATGCAACCCTTTATATGTAAATCATGTATATTTTGACCTTATCTTGGTGTAGTGTGTGAGATGTTGGTCTATAGTATAGTTTCTGCCATGCTGTTTTCCAATATTTACAGCAGTTTTTGTTAAATAGTGAGTTTTTATTCCCAAAATTTGGATCTTTGGGTTTATCAGACACTAGATTACCATTTTAATTTGCTACAATGTATTATTTATCTCATTCTATTCCACTCATCCACAATCTGTTTCTTAGTCGGTACCAGATTGTTTTTGATAATTATTACTTTACAATACAGTTTGAGATCTGGTATGTCTAGGCTACCTTCTTTCACATTCCTTTTTTTTTTGATTCCCCTGATATTCTTGAACTTTTATTCTTCTAGATGGATTTTGTTACTATTTTTTCTAGTTTTATACAATATTTTTTGATAGTTTGATTGGTATGGCACTGAATAAATTCATTAATTTAGGTAGAACTGTCATTTTTATTATATTGGTTCAGCATACCCATGAGCAATAAATATTTTCCAATTATTTAGATTTGACCATATTTATGTGAAAAAGTGTTCTGTAATTGTGTTCATATAGTTCATGTATTTGTCTTGGCAGGTAGACTCCCATTAGTTCCTTACTTTTGAGACTCCAGAGTCTCTGTTGTACAGATTATGCTTTGCTTTCTAATCTGGCATACAATCTTTCCTTGACTACTTAACTTCATCTCTTCCAATAAGAACCACTGATGGCATCGACCTCTCTCTCTTGCTGCTTGCCTCTCATTGTAAAACTTCATTTAGGTAAGCCTTCAATTGTCCATTCCCTATCACCTATCTTTCTTTATCCAAAGTCAGAATAGAAAGTTGAATATAAAGAAATGTGAGTTCTCCTTTTCCTTTGTACCGAGTAAGTGTCATCTAGTTTCTTTGTGTTATTTTAATAAGGACACTCTTATCAGAATGAATAAATTTAAAGTACAGGGAAAAATATAGAACATTAAGTAGAAGACCTTTTAGAGTAATACTGTCAAATTAAGGACACCTGACTGGTTGCATATTGACTTAGAAAATCACATATTAACATTATCTATGCTCTATTGTATTTTTATATATTTTGTTAAATATTTCTCAATTACATTTTTATCTGGTTCTGCCTGCATTCTACCTTGTCGTGGGTAGCATGTTTGACATCTTTGCCTTAAAGAATATAGGAAGGATTATACTTCCAACTCCTAAAATCCCAACTTACCAGCCCACATTGGTAAGCTTACCCATAATATTCAACCTGTAAGCACAACCACCTCAAAGCAAATGTATTCAGTAGGAGGGCATAGTAAAAAGAGTAGCTACAAAAAATTCCTCCTATAAGGGGCACACTCTTATTCACACATACACACACACACAGTGTCTGTGAGAGGATTGGGCACAAACTTACTGCAGTTGTGAGGTGCACATATGGAAAGCACATATGGCCAAGGATACTTACTCCTCCAGTATTGCCAGACCTTGAAGTCTTTTTTTCCTGTGGAGTTCTCAAAATCCCCTGCTGGATGGGTTGCTCAACTGGGCTCCTAAGGTCTGAAACACTTGTTCATCTATAATTAGCTCTCTTTTTTGCTGCTGGGGTCACACTCCTTAAAGCTATTTTCAGGTCTTTAGTGAATCCTTCTATGTCTGTCTGGAGATAATGTGTCTCTCCTCCCTCAACCATACCTAGAGCATTCTCTAATTGACTCTGTAACCACTGGATAGGACATCTTCTTGGTGGAGATGGAGGGAAGAAAGATAATTCTCTTCCTGCAGGAGAACTCGGTAACTGGGTTTTCTTCTAACTACAGAGCTACCCTCTCTGCTCTGGTTAAGCCTGATGCACTATTGCCATAGCTTAGTTATTAAAAGTCCTGAAAGGTTATGACCAATTATTATTCATACAATTAAACTGCTATCTTCTGACTTAAATAGATATGCATGCATTCTTTAAGGGAATGAAGCAAACATAAGCATAGGTGAGTACCTCATTGAATGATAGTTGGGGCTAGAGACTTATCAATCAGGAGAGAGAGCTTCAAGGTGAAGGCATTTCTAGGATGAGAAACTGTTAATGTTAAATTAACTGTTAATGTTAAATGTTAATGTTAAAGGTAAAAAATCCAAAACATGAGCAGTGGCTCTAGAAGTGCATGCAACTAGAGCTCTAAGTTCCCTCAGAGGCCATTCCCTTCACAGTACAGATAAGGCACTTGAGACCCAGAAAGGTAAGCACCTTGCCCAAGATCATCCAGGTAGTAAACATCAGAGGTGATATTTGAACCCAGGACCTTAGGCTTAAAAGCCAGTGTTCTTTCCATACTATATTCCAGAGACCTTTTTCTATATCCTCATCATCCTTGACTAATCTTTAGCTTTTGACATTATTGACTGGGGTTGATACTTTCTCTTCACTTGACTTTTAGGAAACTACTCTCTCTTAATTCTCTTTCTGCCTTATTTGACTGCTTCTCCTTTTAAGGTACATCTTCCATGTCCTTTTCACCATCTTCTTCCTCCTCCTCCTTCCCTCTGTCTCTGTCTCTCTTGACTCCTAAATATGCAAATTGCAATCTTGATCTCTCTTCCTGACTCTAGTGCCACATTATTCAGTTTCTTGCAAGAGCAGGCCCTCTTAACCATTTTGTATCATGAACCTCTTGGCAATCTGTTAAAGCCTATTGATGCATTATCAGAATAACGTTTTTAAATAACTCAAGGAAATGTTAAATTTCAGTTAGAGGCTAGTGAAACCAAAGATATATACATATATATTTTTCCCCATTACAATTCATGGAGTTCAAGCAGGGGTTTATGGACCCCATGTTAAGAACCTCTGTGGAAGGGGTTATCTCCAAGGCATTTAAAACTCAGCATAACCAAAATGAAAATTATGAACTTTTCCAAAAGATTCACTCCTTCTTCAAACTTCTCCGTTTCTGTTAAGGGTAATAAAATCCTCCCTGTTACCCAGATTTATAACCTTGTCATATTTGTCTTTTCTCTCTCACTCATTTGAAGTTTACAAGTTTTATTGATGTTACTTGTCTGATATCATTAATATTCATTCCCTTCTCTTCATTCTAGTGGTCACTATCCTCCTTCAGACTCTTACTTATACTATTGTAATGCCATCCAAATTGGTCCCTCTCCTTCCAGGCTCTCCTTTCTGTCATCTATTGTTCACACAACTCCTTAAAGCATAAATCTAATCGTGTCTTTTCCTTGCTCAAAAATCTTCAGAAGTTTCCTGTTTCATCTAATGTACAAAACCCAACCCCAAACTAAAAACTCAGCATGGTACTTAAAACTTTAATACTCTGGCACCAAATCACCTTTCCAGCCTATATGTAACTCCTTTTTTGCATTGTCTATACTCTACTGAAGAGGATTTACTAGTTATTTCTCAGTCCCAAAATTCCTTCTCCCTCCTCTATATATGTGCATGTCATTCCCTTCGTCCAGGATGAATTCCTTCCTCACCTCTTCATCATAAAATCCCTAACTCAAGTTATCTTTGATTTACTTATCTATGTCTAAAACTTCTTTGTTCCTACCCTCAAGTAGAATTTACTTGAGCCCAAAGATGGTTTTAATTTTTATTTTTATATTCCTGACACCAGATACAATTCTTGCACACGTACCAAGAGCTTAAAATGTTTATTGAATGGAATTGATTTGAATTGGATTGAATGTGTTTCTTCCTGAAGCAACACTGATAGCACCACTGGTTTAACATTTTCTGTAAACAATAAATAAAACTGTGGTTTCTTCCCTGATACATTGAAAAAATGAACAGAATAAAATAGAACATATGAAAAAATTGAGCATTCAGGTTTATTGTCCCCTCTTAAAGCCCATTCATACTTGCATCTCCAGCTGTTGCTACTGAACCCATGACTTTCGAAGGTCACCTGGATCTTCTCTATGCCTTAATATCCTGTTGAGCAGAACCAAAAGAGTGTGTGTGTGTGTGTGTGTGTGTGTGTGTGTGTGTGTGTGTGTGTGTGTGTGTGTGTAGGTGTAGGAGAAGGGTAATGTCTAGTTTTAGTGTTATTCAGCAGTGTGTTACAGAATAGAGGGAATAGCATTACTTTTTTAAAATCCCAACAGAAAGCAAAGCTTCTCTCTTTGTTATTTACCTCCTTAAGCATCCACTCTGAGACTTACATGGCAGTTAGTCAGGTAGATGTTGACAGTGATAGTCAAGAATGACATTGCTATTAGGCATGATATAGTGAGTGACATTTCCAAAGTAGGTAAAGTGATGGTGGGTTTCCATGTTGGAACACAAATGTTAGGAATTTAGTGGACTTCCTTTAGCCAGGGAGCAGATGGGAAGTATAGTTTTTCCTAGCTGAAAGGACTGAAGGATCATGGAAGTAGAGAATAACAGGGTTGGTAGAGAAAGCCTGAGAATCTTTGAGCCCCTCTAAGAGAACTGAGGGCAGCTGTTTTACCCAGTGAATAAAGTACTGGGCCTGAAGTCAGGAACTCATCTTCTAGAGTTCAAATTTGACCTCAGTCACTTAGTAATTATGTGACCCTGAGCTAAGAAAATCCCAATTTTGGTCACGAAGGTGTCAGTCGTGACTCAACAACAAGAGGAGCTGGATTGTAGTTACGCGCCAATACAAGCAGCCAGTGAATTCCTGTTTCCTGTGTGATACAGACCTTGCAGTGGGAACTGGGCAAAGGGTGACTCTAGCCTTAACTAGGCATATAAAAAGAATCTCTCTCCTGTTTTCTCCACCTCTCTCTTCCTCACCTTCCTGCTGCCCCTCTTCCCACAAACATTAGGACAGTGTAGTGTGTGTTTGTTAAGTGGTAGAAAGTTTTATTTCTCAGTAGGTGGCTTTTTAAGATCCTTTCTTAGAAAAGATTGATGTTTTCGTTAAAATAACAGAGGAAAAAACAATTCTAGAAAAAGACCTTATGGAATCACAGAAACCCAGGGAACACATATAATAGTTTTGCACTACAGATAAGCGAGTTTTTTTTCCTTCAGAAAACAGAATCTGACAAGTGAGCAAGGTTATTTTTAAAGCTCTGCAGATAGTCTAACATTTTTTTTTCCAAATGCCCTCCTCCACACACATAAGCAGAGGGTTCTTCTTTTCACAGAATAAACTGAGCCATCACCCTATCATTGATCAGAATGTTAATTTCCACCTTTGTAGCAAATGTTTTTCTTAATTAGTGTGTGGGGGCGGGTATTGAGAGGGTCTTACCATGACATGGGTGGGAGGTACGCGCACTTTTGAGGGCAAAATTTGGCCCAAAGATTTTTTTTTCTAACTCAAATAATTCTGTAATTTCTTTTATGTTAGATGATCTATATATGGTTATTAGATTTTCATTTCTTTTTTTACCCCCTTCACTTCTAAGTTCCAATAATTATAAAAAACAACAACAACCCCCAAACCAAAAAACTCTATAGTGAGGAGAATGAACATAGTTGGATCTTCAAGGTACTCGAAAGAATTGTGTGTGAAAACAGGTAGATTATGTGGATTAGAAAAAAACAGATTTACCTTCCTGGTTTCTATTGAACATGTTTACCCTCGACAGAAGAAAGTATCAGATCTAGTACAAGGTGGTCTGATAGAATAACAAATGACAGATTGTGGAAGAAAAAACTGAGCTGTGGGGCCTGAATCTCTGTCCCAGAAAATCTGGCTGTGGGGAGGTAGGGAAAAGGAAAAAAAAAAAGTCTGCCTTTGTTTGCCCCCTCAGAGGACCTCAAAGGTGAGCAAATGATGCCATCTGACCCTAAATGGAAATCATAGGATCATTGATTTAGAGGTAGATGAGACCTGAGAAGCTATTTTTCTGATGAGGAAATTGAGGCCCAGTGATGAAGTGATTTAGCTAAGGCTACATAGATTATAAACCTCAAAATCAGGATTTGAACCCAAGTATTCTGACTCTAACGGTCTTTTCCTATTGTTCAATGCTGTTTCCTTAACATTTTACAATGTAATTAAGTTATATTTTCAAAATGTGAGCAAATATCTCATTTTTAAAAACATCATTATTTCAAGATGGGTTGAGGATTGATGATGTCTAGATCAGACCTGCATAACTTGGCAATAGGTAGGGGCCAAAATTAAAACTGACTAACCTTCGGGCTTCAGATAAGTTAGCCTAGAGGTAGATTGAAGATGGTAGGTTGCTAGGGGTCATGGGACAGACAGGAGAGTGCTCAGTGGCAACCTTACAATTTTCTTTGTTGGGCTGCGAGCAGCCTGTGGGCCTTGTGTTGTATAGGCTTGATCTAGATACATCCTTTCTGCCATATGCTTACAATCTAATTGTGTGATTTAAGAATTACTGATATTTGATGTTTAGAAGGAAGTCCGTTTCCCTTATAGAATCACAGCTATATTCTGGGGCATTAGAGGAGTTGGTTAAATATTCTCAAATTACAAATCATAGTAGGATTCTAACCCAGCATTCAACTGAAATGCATGTTCTACATTTGGAATGATAGTGAAATGCTTTTCTGTTTTGGCCTACCTTAGAATAAAAGTATTAAGGAATGATACACATTACCATTCACTGCTCATGCAGAGAAGCTTAAAATTTAATTTACTTTTGCAACTGGGAAAGTAGACATTTTAAAATACACCACATTGAGTGCTGTTCTCTTTAGTCTTTAGAGAGTCTCTGGTGGTGCAGTTAATAGAGTGCTGACCCTGGAATCAGGAAGACCTGAATTCAAATTTGGTCCCAGTGATTTACTAGCTGTGTGACCTTGGGCAAATCACTTCGCTTCTCTTTACCTCAATTTTCTCAATGAAAAAAAAAATAATAGCCCCTCTGTCCCAGAGTTGTTGTGAGGATCAAATGGGATATTTGCAAAAGTGTTAAGCACAGTGCCTGGCACATGGTAAACAAATGTTTATTCCTTTCCTCTCTTTCTATTACAAGAGGACTTCTCATATTAGTCCCTAGGATTTTATTTTCAACTAGATATTTTTCTATAATATACCTCTAGCCACTGTCTTCCTCTACAGCAGTGGTTCTCAATGTTCCTAATGCCGCGACCCTTTAATACTCGTATGTGGGTGTATCTGCATGTGGGTGGACCCGCCTGGAGACGGATAGAGGAGGTTCCTAAGACCATCAGAAATATGTGTTTTCTGATGGTCTTAGGTGACCCCTGTGACCCCTGTGAAAGGAGCATTCAACCCCCATAGGGATTGCAACCCACAGTTTGAGAACTGCTGCTTTACAGTGTTATACAATATGATAGTATATAACGTGAACCGAGAACATGACCTTCTGGAAAAGATGAATTAGAAAGACTCTTGTCTTACTCCAAAAGAGATCCACATTAATTGCCTATGAAGTTGCCAGTGGAATAGTTTGGTTCTTTAGACTGGCATCTATAAGGAGAAGTGTCACCATTTGCATGTGATAGAGATCTCTGACTCCAGTGGCTCAGTCATGATTCCTTTTAGAATTGTTCAGTCAAGAATATGGGTAGGTAAGAATAAGGCAGCTTCATAAATCTGTATATGCCATAATTCTTTGTACCAATTAGTTGATTGAGAAGAGGCTTCCAGCACAAGTGGATCTCCTTTTACACAAGAGATATATTTTTGTAAGGTGGTATGTAAAGTGACATTTTCCCCAAAATATTTATATTTATTCACATTAATGAGACTGCTCTGGAATAAAGTCAGTTGCAACCATCTTCCATCTTTGGTTTGTTTTATTTGGTCTACTCACACTTTATAGAACAATAAGGGCTTGGTAAGTTAGTACATATAGTTTCTTAAACATACAATAATAGTAATAGGGTAGTTCAGATCATGAAAAAAAAAAACTAGACTCTAGTTTTAGAGTAGTGAATAGCCAGAACTAATGTGAAAGTTGTTGATTTTCAAAGAAGCAACTAAAACCAGCTGATGTTAGCTTACCAAAGTGGAGAATCTTAGAACAGAAAGTTGACTTATTAATTTATTAATTCAACATCCTACTCAATGAAGTAATAATTTCTATAACATTCCTGAAAGATGATCTTCTTGCTTCTGGTAGAAAAATTCTAGTGAGGAGGAATGAGACAGTGAGGGATAGTGCACAGAATCCTAACTTGGAATCATGAAGATCAGGCTTCAAATACAACTTATGACATCTACAGCTATATGATCCTGGGTAAGTCACATAACCTTTCTTTGTCTATCAAATGGGGAAATAATAGTGAATAAAATGTATCTTGGGGTATCTATGTGGTATAGTAATTGTACCTAGAATCAGAATGACCAGAGTTCAAATTTGATCTAAGACACTTATAACTGTGTGGCCCTGGGCAAGTCACTTAATCCCTGCCTGAATAAAACTGGAGAAGGAAATGGCAAATGACTCTAGCTTCTTTGACAAGAAAACCCCCACGGACAATATTAAAAATGCTAAAAAAGAACAACAAGGAGAAAAACATGGAAACATGACATTGGAAAATGAACCCCTCAGCTGATTTGCTGTGGTCCACAAGGTCCCAAGGAGTTGAACATGACTGAACATCTGAACAACAATATGTACCTCAGAGAATTGTTATGAGATTCAGATGAGATAATGTCTATAAAGTTCTTTGCTAACTTCAGTGTATATAAAGCACTTTGCAAGCATGTATATGTATGTATATATAAATGTAAGTCTAGTACTTGAAGAGAGAGTGGTGGTGGATGAAATGCTGGATGTGGATTCAGGAAGATTTGAGTTCAAATCTTGCCTCTGACACTTATTAACTATATTTTCTTGGGCAAGTCACTTAAACTCTGTTTCAAGTTGCTCATCTGTGAAATATGGAAAGTAATAGCAACTATTTCACAGGGCTTTTGAATGGATTAAATGAGATAATGTATGCAAAAGCATTTTGTAAACTCAACACAAATTTCTTCTCCTCCTTGTACCTCTTATCTTCTTCCTCTTTCTCTCCTTAACCACAAGAAAAAAAAAAGTAACCCATTGCATGAATGGGAAGTTGTAATTGTTAGAAAACATTACATTATATTGAACGTTAACATTCTGTTTAAAATGTGGTACCCCAGTTTGGACACAATGTTCCACATATCATCTAATTGGTGCAGAGTCCAATGGGAGTTCCTTTGACCTGGATACTTTACATCCTTTAACATACCTTTACATAACATAACATTACATTAGAACTTTTAGCAACCATATCATGTAGCTGATTTACCACAAACTTATGGTCAAATACAACTCTCGTATGTCTTTCACCTGAACTGTGGTTTTCTCATTCTGTACTTACGTAATTATCCTTTAGTCATGTAAACCCAGGATTTTACATTAAATTCCTTTTAAAGCTCTTCTTACTGGAGAATTGTTCCAGTCTATTGAAATAATTCTGAATCCTGATTATGAAATCTGTTGTATTAGCTTGAGAAGTGCAGCTGTGGGGAATGTCAAAGATTTAGTAAGAGATGTGGGATAAGAAGACTCTGAGAATTCAGATTCTTTCAAGAGTTACTGGTGATAATCACTGTCTATTGAGTCAATTTTTCTGAGCCAAATGAATATTTAAAGGGAACTGAAACATATGAAATTTTTTGAATTGAGTATAATGGAGATTCCAGACATTCAGAAGACATGAATTTTCTTTTTAAAAGAATTGAAATATAACCCAGTGTCCTGTTCAAATTCCAAATAGTGTTATTTGCTTAACTGAATTATCTGTTTTAGTGGATTGCATCAGTTTGCCACACTTCCTATCCTAAGTGGTTCTGTATTATTGGTTGCTCAATGTTGAGTAGCCGATATCTTACAATCTACATGTGATTGTGTTCACTGAGGCTTAATAGAAAGAGCGGTGAACTGGAAATTAGGATTTTAAGTTCTGTCTACTACATTAACTGTACCTTGGACAAATCTCTTCATTTTAGGTTGTAATTTCTGCATCTTCAAAATGAGGTAGTTGGAGTAGATAAGGAGTTCTTAGCCTGATACACTTGATTTAAAAATATTTTGATAAATGTATTTCAATATACTTGTTTCCTTGGTTATCCTATGTATTGTTATTTAATGCATTTAAGAACATTATTCTGAATAATACATAGGCTTCAACAGATTGCCAAGGGGATCAGGGATTCAAAAAATTAAGAACCCCTGGACTAGATCATCTTTAAAGTTTTTTTTTTCTAAATTCTAAGATTTCTTAAGCTTTAAACTCCACCCTCCCAAACCATCCCTCCCTCAGCAGGTGACCTCAGCTCCTGCTTTGCTGAGAAGTTTGAGACCATTAGTCATGAGCTCCCTCTCCTCCTCACCTTAAAACCTCTCTCTATTTTTTCCCTTATGTTGTTCTTCTTCACTCTACTCTCAGAGGATGAGCTTACCTTCTTCCCCGACAAAATTAATCCTTCCACCTTTGCCCTTGATCCCTATTCCCTCCTGTTTCTAGGATGTTGATCATCCTTCCTTTTCTGATCATCAATCTCTTCTTCTCTGCTCACTTCTTCAAGAACTCTGTGCCTACAAACATGCTTCAGTTTCCCTTATCAGGAAAATCAAGTAGATAAAAACCTTCCTTTCATCATACTACACTTTTAGGCTTTCTGTTCTCCCTTTCACTTCTAAATTGTAAGTAGAAATACTAGATATTTAGCTTATTTTAATGGTTTAGATTAATTTACTAGTAACTTAGTAAGTAATTATTTAAAATAATTTTACTTCACCTTCAATTCCTCCGTGCTCACTCATTTCTGAACTACTAGCTGCTCTATCATTGTATGTGACAGAGCCAACCTCCCAAGAAGAAAATGGCATCCTAAGAGGGCACATGACCTCCTAATTGTCAGATCTAATGGCTTCTTCCATGACTTTTCTGACCTGTTTGATTCCCACCTCCTTTATGATCTTTTCCCATGGCTTACATGACATCACTCTCTCGCCTGGTTTTTCTTTTACCTCTCTGACAGTTCCTTCTTGGTCTCTGCTAGTTTCTGTTCTTTATCCTATCCAGCATTGCAGAATTGCTTCCAAAGCCCTATTTTCTCTTTAGGTTTTGTGTTTTTGTGAGTCCATCCATTCTCATGGTGTCAAATGTTATTTCTATATGAGTGACTTCAAAATCTAAAATTTAGCTCACTTTTACCAAAAGTTGCTGTACCTATTTGCTACACATCTCCATCTGGTATTGATATATCAAACTCATTGTGCTAAAAAAACTGAACAAAATTTCTCTCCCAATACCTTTTCTCTTTCCCATCTCCTCATATCTTTTGATATCATTACTATTCTGACAGTCTGAAAATATGAGATATCTTGAACTTTTCCCCCATTCTTTTCCCATCCAATTAATCACTAAGTCCTAGAAGTTCTGAGGTATCCCTTGCATCTGTGCCTTTCTTTGCACTCCTGCTGCTGTAACTACACTTTAAGTTTTTATTCTGCTCATCTGGACTGGTTTAATACTCATGTAATTTGTCTCCCTTCCTCAAATCTCTCTCTCCTATAATCTACTCTTCAGAGTTCTGCCAGAGAAGTCTTCCTAATGCCTAAGTCTAATAATTTTATTCTGCTATTCACTCCCCTTCAGTGACTTCCTATTAAAAATGAAATAAAATACAAATTTCTAATGAAATACAAGTCAAACTACAAATTCCTATTCAAGACTCCAGCTTAGACTACCTTCCATTTAGACTACCTTCTCTCTCTCTCCCTCCCCCTTTTATTCACAGTCTTCACTCTAGACAAATTGACTGTTAGCTCTTTTCTGGTTTTATCCAGCATCCTCCCACTTCATCGCTTTTGCTCCCACTCTGTATTTAGAACACCTCTCTCCCACCTCTGTTTACTGAAATTCCACTCTTACAATCCATCGATTCTCCCTTGGGTTCCCCTCTTAGATAGTACCTCTTTTTGAAGCTGCCCTTGATCTCTCTGCTTTTCCTTCCCACTCCTTTTCTAATGTCTCGGGCTATTCTCTTTGAATTCTCTTCCCTTAATCACTTTATAACTTGTATTATAATTACTTGTGTGCATGTCTCACTCTCTGCTAGCATGTAAACTACTTGGGAACTATGTACCACTTCGTCTTCATACTGTACCCACAACCCTTAACCAATTGTCTTGTAAGGAAGTCAGTGCTCAATGGAGTTTGTTTAGCTTGAATTAACCGCACAGGTTTACAGAATTTTAGAAATGAAAGATAGCATTGGGTTCAATTTCTTGAGGGCACAATCACAGGTTCTGTCTACACCACTTCCCAACATATGTGACCTGTGAATACAATGAATAAAGAAAATATTCACCATATTCTCTCCTTATATTATAGAAATGCACTGAAAGGCAGCCAAGAATGAGAGAGAGGGAGAGAGACAGAGAGAGCTGCCTTTAGAGTCAGGGGGTCCTGATTTCAAGTTCAGCCATTGATACCCACAGACTATGTCACTTAACCTCTCAGTATCCAGGACTGTCTCAGACTTGTAGGTAGCAGACCAGGTGGTGATCTGCATGGATTCAGGGAATTCCCATGCCAGGAGTTCCTACATCACTGATGCCAAACTCAGGTAGAAACAAGGGCCAAAAAACTGTGCATAAAGATCCCTGCAGTCACATATTGACTCAGAAAACCACTTATTGACATTATCTATATCTTATTGTATTTTTAATTTTTTTGAATGTTTTCCAATTACATTTTGATCAGGTTCTGACCACACTCCAGTTTTGTGGCCCACATCTTTGACATCTCTCTCTTACACTTATGAAATGATGTTTGGTCCAACGAAAGTTAGAAATGTGATATTTATCTTTTATTTTTTAAATTTTATTTTATTTTTTATTTTTATTTTTTTGTTCTTTTTTTCCCATTGACTTGTTTATTTACTTTTAGTTTACAAGATTCAGTTCCACAATCCCTTGAGTTTCAGATTTTCTCCCCTTCCTTCCCCTGCCCCTCCCTTGGTGGCGTGCAATCAAGTATAGGCTCTGCAAATACTTTCACATTGTACAATAGTCTGGTTGTATAGAAGAGTTGTAACCAATGAGTCAACACTGGGAAAAAAGAAAGAAAACCAAACATGGAAAAGAATGCTAGCATGTAGATTGCTTCAGTCTCCATTTAAACTCTAGTCTTTCTAGATCTTTCTCTGAATGTAGATATCTCCTTCCATCCTGAGATTTATAGAGTTGTCTTATAGCTGTGCGTAGCTGAGAAGAGTCCAGTTTAGCAAGGTTGGTCATCACACATACAATGTGTCTGTGATTGTGTACAGGTTTTGCCTGGTTCTGCTCTTCTCACTTAGCATCAATTTGCATAAGCCTCTCCAGGTAATTATGAAGTCCATCTCCTTCCCATTTCT
>JAQQSU010005022.1:0-13919 GCA_028627135.1 Pseudochirops cupreus | reverse complement strand
CTCTTTTCATGATTTTCTTGCATCATTCTCATTTCTCTTCCAAATTTTTCCTCCACTTATCTTATTTGGTTTTCAAAATCCTTCTTAAGCTGATCTATGCCTTGGAAGAAGTCTACATATTTCTTGGAAGCTTTTGGTGCGGGAGTTCTGACTGTGTTGTCCTCCTCCTGTTCCATGCTTTCATTCTTTTTGTCTCCAAAGAAGGAATCTAAAATTTGATTGCTATTCTTACTTTGCTTCCTTTTCCTGCTCATGTTGACAGTCAATTACTTGACTTTTTAGCTCTGTGGAACTCTGCTTCCAGAGTTGAAAGCTCTGTCCCAAATTGCTGGGGGTTTTGCAGCTGCCAGAGCTATTAGGAGGCCACTGCAGCCTCAACCAGCTTTTGCTCACTGAAAGGGCACCCCAGGACCACCACCCAAGACCATGATCCAGATCCAGGCCACTCAACTCAAGAGCACTTAGCCTCTGAATGATAGCTTGGCCCCCCTGCAGTCTTCAGACCAGGAGCTTCTGAAGCAGCCATGTGGAAGCTGCTGCAGGGCCACCACTTCTGCTGCTTTCTTGCCCCGGAGACAGTTTGACCAAACTGCTTTTCTCTCTCAAATTTAGCTGAGTTTCACTGACCTTTAACTTTGTCCTTGTTTCTCATGGGTTGATAGTTCTGGAAACTGCTACAGCTGCTGCTGATCCACTCTCCTGAAGGCTCCATTTGTGGCTTGTCCTGGTTGCCCCAGGGCCAAGCCACAGTTTCAGGCTGGGCTGGGCTCAGCTCAGCTCCCAGCATGCTGTGATGAGCCCTTCCTTCTGAGCTGCCTTCAGTGGGAGATGTGTTTTTCTATATTTTTGTGAGTTCTGGAGACCTAAAATTGTTTTAGAGTCATATTTTATGGGGCTTCTATGCCACCATCTTTGTTTCACCCCAAGATGAAACTTTCAAAGAAATGAGTAACAAGATTTTAAAATTTGTAGAAGAATTTGAGCCAGAAGTGAATGAGAATGATGGAGTTGTTGATGGAGTCTCAATGAACAAAACTGTCGAATGGCAATCTGATTGACCTGCTAGCTTGCAAACATTTCAGAAGAAAGAGAAGCTTTCAAAACTAAGGCAAACCCAAAGGGTCACAATGGAACAGTTGGAAGAACATTTCATCATTTGAGTAATTGTCTTTGGATTGAAATATGAATTCAAATATTTTAAGATTTTTTTTTCATTTCAAAGACTAGTTGAGGATAACATTGCTTGCTGTTGTCAGATACATGAGAGAAATAAGGATCCACTGTCCAAATATCTCTCAATAACATCATAAAAGTGTTGCTCAGTCAAACACCAGTGATAACAAGTAGGGACATCAGGAGGCATCATACTACACTTATATTAACTTTACAGTATTGTGCATACTTTACCATTTAATTTGCCTTTCATTTCATAATTCTGGTTATTATTATGGCACAGTATTTAATGTCTGCATTTTAGTACATTTTGTGACTGGTAAAGATATAATTTTGTATATGCCTTTGTTATAAAGGATAAGTTATATGGGTGGATGGGGTACATTTGCATTAAATAAAGAATCACTTTAAGTAGAGGTCTGTGGAATTGTCCACTTACTTAAATCTGGAACTGTCTGTAGATATGTTTAAGTGTTTTGAGAAGCACAAAACTTTAACAACATCCAGGCTGGTGTAGCAGCATTATGTGACAAGTGGTCTGTCTACATAAAAACAAAGGGAGTGTAAACTGGCAAATGAGATAATTTAGACTGCCCCCCCCAAAAAAAAATCATCGTGGTTGATAGTTCTTTGATATGCTTTGATGGGGGGTATTCAATATACAAGTTGGTTGTTTATATTGATCAAATGTACTCATCAAACATATATTCCTGGAGTCAGGAAGACTCTTCTTTCTGAGTTCGAATCTGTAATCAGAAACTTAGTAGCTGTGTAACCCTAGACAAGTCATTTAACCCTGTTTGCCCCAGTTTCCTCATCTGTAAAGTGAGCTAGAGAAGTAAATAGCCAACAACTCTAGTATCTTTGTCAAGAAAACCCCAAAAGGGATCACAAACAACTTAGACTTGACTGAAAAATGATGAAATGACAACCAATAATGAACAAAATTTCATTTTGTTTTAGGATATACAGACATTCTCCACCAAAGTCCTGTCCCAATGTCTAATAGTGGGATGAAGATGACCCCAGATTCTTGAAGTTTTTGTCCGTATGACTCAAGGTCTGACAGAGTCTACCATGCTGGGAGAAAACAACAACGACGACAAGTTTTTATGCGATTCTACATTTTTTTTTGTTGTCTTTCTGAGGATTAGCCTAGATAACTTCGTAGAGCTGGTGATTCACACTTGCCCATGGAAAAGCTGAAATCAATATTTCAACAAACATTTATTGAATGTCTGCCATTATGTGCTAGGTTTTGTGCTAAATCCTATGATAGCGTATACAAAATTAATAAAAGGGTTGGAATAAGGCACATGGGTCAGTAATTACTTATATTCTTTGTACTTTTTTTTTAAAGCAAGTTTTTCCCATGCTTGATGCCTCAAAGAACTCTAACTTCTGTTGTCTCCAATGAGGAATATACATATATACACACACACATATATGTGCATAAATATATACACATAAATACACATACATACACACATACATCTACTCATAAATATGCCCACATATGTATTATATATACAAAAAGGTAAACATATATAAACACATACAATATGCAAGATATATATGTATATACATATTACAAGAGGTATATATACATATACACATATATAAAATATATGTATGCGTATATGTATACATATGTGAGGTGGGGCTTCATGTGAGGATAATAGTGATAATAAAAGAAAAGAAAATGGAAATCAAACATAAATAAAAATAAACAGAATATAAGTTTGGAAAGAAGGACAGCTTTGAAAGCAATATTTTTAACTTATTATACATTTCTTTTAAAAAAAGTAAGTAGGGTAGAATATAGATTCATGGTTTCATATACTATCTTCTTTTAGATTATACTTTGTATATGGAAATGCTTATGTATCTTTTGGTGTCTGTTAAATTTAGAGTTTAAAATACAAATTAAACTTTTAAAATTGATTTTTAGTATCACTCAAAGAACAATGGGAAAAGGCATCATGCTGAAAATCAGCTGCAATATATTACAAATGAAGAATTATGGAAGGAAAGTGGTATAAAGCATACTATCAAATAAATCTAGAGCTGAAAAAATAGTAAAAGTGAGGGAAAGATGATGAATAGCCTCTACTCTCTACTGGTATCTTCGTGATGTCAAGCCAAGAGTAATCAGTAAAGGCCCTATGTATGTTAGGCACCCGCTTTCTGGTAAACTTACAAAAAGATGTAGAGAAGTCACATAAAGTGGGAAGTTACTGATACATTGCTATCTGCATTGTTGGACAAATTGTCATATCAAATGAGATTATAGGTCTTTTGGAGTAGTGAAATGTATTCGTGCTGAATTAGCCTGAAACTAAACTTTTTGTTTCCATTTAATTTCTCATTGAAAGTCATTTTAATAATTTCTTACATACCCAGGAACAAACATAAAAGGGTCTAATATAGTTAAATTAAAAATAAAGTTAAAATGAACAATAAAAACAAAATTAATTTTATAATAATAACAATTAAAAAAATAATAATTAAGACAATCCCAAGACACAGTGATGCTACCTTTTACAATTTTAGGATTACATTATTTGTTTCAATTTTATTTTTCTTAATTCATTTTTAAACAATTTTTTTTCATATTGCAGAAATGTGTTGGTTGAGGGCAAGTGCTAATTCCTGCTCTGTGGAGATCCAGGAGAAATAAAACATATTAGAATGCTCTCATTGTTTTTGTTATTTTTCTTAAGCGTGATGTGCCCATTCATTTTAATAAAGCAAATACATCATCTTTTATTTTTTTATGAAAACATCAAAATAAAAGTGACCTTAAGATTTATGAACATAATAGGAAGCAAGTAGCTGGCAACCTATGACACAGGAGCCAAAAAAAAGCTCAGTCACCTAATTCAGATACAAAGAGAGGCAATTTAGGAGACACAAATATATATTGGACTCAGAGACAGAACTCTTAGGTTCTAGTTCCCTCTCTTTTACTTCTTTGCTATGTGCTCTAAACAGTCACTGTCTTGCTAGTCCTCAGTTTACTTAATCATAAAATGAACAAGCTAAACTGAATTTAAATGTATCCAACATTTTTTTTTTTGGTGATAAAGGAACTTTTCACTTTCCTCAAGCCTTGAGATTAATGCATATGGGGATTTGGTGGGAGACATAACAATAAAGGCTTTCAGTAGATAAAAGAGTGTGGATGTTGTTATTGATTGCAGCTTCTCCATTGGGAAACCCAGCAAACCACAAAGAGATCTACTGAGAAATTCTGATATATGTTGAGAGCTCTTAAATAAAATTATATGTAAACTTCCCTTTGGCATGATATTAATCTCTGAGACCTTGAAAGAGATTTTTAATATTGGTTTGTCTACACAAATGTAACCAGACAATGCACTCTAGGATATCACTGAATGACTCTTTTCTCCAACAATGCAGATTACAATCCATCTATTCTTGTCCATTCTGCGAGACCCTTGCCCATGTCCTCCCATAAGTGGACCCTATCTGAGATCTACCTGTTGTTTTAAGGACTTTTTTGAGTTCACCTGACATTATAAGAATACAAGTTGAGCATGTGGGTGGTCCATTGGTTATTGCTCCCTTTTATTAAATATGCACATTTTTATTGTAAATTTTTTTGTGAACACCCACTGTAGAATATCAGCCTATTTAATTTGCAAATTAACTCAGGTGAGAAATAGAACAAATCAAATCTCACTTGTCTTCAGAATTAATTCACCAGATAATTTAACCAAACAAAAAATAGTAAATAAATAAAAGGAAATTATCATTTTGTAAATTTCTTTTGAAGTAGACGTGAATTTCTCTTCCTTTAAGCTAGAAGATATGACCCCCTATACTTCTGCCTCAAACTAATTCAGTTAAATTTAATTCACCAAGTATTTATTAAGCACTAGTTCTAAGCATGATACAGTACCAGGCACCGACAATACAAAACGAAAGTGAAAAAAATATCTGTGTGCTCAAGGAGTTGTTATTCTATTGAGAGATACAACATTTAAACAGTTAAATAATGGGAAATATTTAGAGGAAAGTGAGAAAAAACAACAGTTGGTGTTTTGCCCATTTATGGGTTACCCTAGATAAAATTGTCCATTATTCAGGGATCGATGTCTAATAGTAAATCCCTCAGAGGCAGTATAGTATTGTATATAGAATGCTAGGCTAGCAATCATAAGATTTGACTTTAAATCCTGACAGCAACATTAATTAGACATGTAGTCATATATGAGGCAATGTCCTCTTAGATTCTCTATTTCTTTATCTGTAAAATGGGGATAATAATATTCATTTTCTTACTATGTTGTTGTGAGAAAAGCACTCTACAAATAATGAAGTACTATGGGCTCAAAGTGTCATGAAAAGTTGAGATGAAAAGTCACTTGAATTCCTTTATACCATAAGCTCTTATTCTATCTCTTTGTTCCACTTTGACCTGTTCTTATGTGATGATAATTTTAAAATGTGGTTTCTTCACATGCCATATCAGGGCAGGACACAGGTCCTTGAATGATTTATGGTGACTTTATTGACAAGTATCATATTTTCTATTTCCTGGAGAATGTTACTGAAGGACAAGTTTGGCACAATGGCTCGCAAGAAGTCAAAGCAGATAAATGTCTGTTGAAGCTAAACAAATTGCCACCTGAGGGTCATTAAAATAAAGACTTAATTCTGTGATTTAAGGAAATTGAGTAACTCAGTTATCTCACTTCTAAAATGGAAAGATTAGACTAGATGGTCTCTAAGGTGCCTCCTTAAATCTTATCTTCAAGAGGGTCAGTGCTAAGCATCAGCCACCATCCCATACCTTGGGCCCCACATATACACCATGATCTTTAATAGCTCATTGAACCTATGAGTCATGTCCTCAGCATCTCCAATTACTGAGATAACAGTATCTGTTCTATCACTAGTAGGATCAGACACATCAACCATGGGTCTATTGATGCAAGAATTTTTTTTAATTTTATTTTTTAAAATTTTATGATAATTTTCTACAATTTCTCCTATCTGTACAAATATGCTGAAGTATAATTACAAGATATAATTTTATTCTGAAATACAGATTTTTTCATCCTACTATGTCTATTTTCTTTGCCTTATGAATGAAAAAAAAATCACTGTGCCAATTGATGTGAATCTTGCTCCCTCAAGGCATTCTTACATTTCAGTCTTTCCTTAACAGCAACCTAATCAGAATGGTTTTGTGCTGAGCTTTGATCCGCAATGAAAGCAAGTGCTGATTCAAACTGGTATCTTCCAGCCAGCAGTAGAAGTGGCAGCAGGAGGGCATGCAGTGCCAACTGAAAGGTTAGCCACAGGGAAAGTCTTTTTTATTTTGGCATCCTATCGCTTAACACTGACTCTGATCATGGGAGAGGGTCTGAATGACTTGGCACTCTGACATTAGGTTAGCATGAGGACCTGAGTGGCTCTGGGGGAGTGTGATTTTGTCCTTGACCAAATACATAAAAAGAACATAGAACATATGCCCAGGGAAAGAGACAGATGGTTCATGCCTTAAAAGTGACAGATGTAGATGTAAAAACCCCAAAGTCACTGACCCATCATCTCCTCAATGTAGACAATGCTTCCATCTGCACAGTATGTCATTTGTAAGTTTCTCCATTTGAATTTGTGAAGGGTTTGCTATACATTGACAGACCTCCACAAGCTAAGCTTCACTTCCAATTAAGCAAAATGCCTAATGAGAAATAATAATTACAATGATAATAGGATTTATTCGCCACTTTAAATTTTGAAAAATATTTTCATGTATTATTTTATTTAATTCTCGTTGCAATCTTGTGCAGTACGTACTGATGTTATTTCTACAATACAGATGAGGAAATTGACGCTATGAGAGATTAAATAATTTGCCCAGATTCATTCACAAGCATGTGCCTGAGGCAGGAAGATGAGGATAATAATAACACCTATATCCCAGGCTTCCTGTGAAGATGAGATGTGGACTTTTACACATACACACACACAAATATATACAATGAGTGTGTATGTATGTGTATATATATATATATATATATATATATATATATATGCATATATACATTCCTTCACATATATATGCATATATACTACACTATATACATACATATATACACTCCATGTATATATGCATATCTAAATATAGAGAAAAAATCTTTAGCATCTTTCTATATATGTATGTATACATCTATAGAACTCTATCTATAACACATTGCAAACCTGAAAGTGCTATATAACTTTTAGCTTTTACAATTATTTTTATCAAGTCCAATGATCTATCCACTGTGCTATCTAGATCTAATGCCACTGAACAAAGAGAAAGACCACATTAAGGAAGCTAGGATATCGTACAGTAGGGTGAAAAGCGGAGTCTAGTCTCATATAGGAACTGTTTGTATGAGCAATGATGCCATCTAGAACATACTCATGGAGCAAAAAAAAAAGGGAAGGAAGGAAGGAAGAAAGAAAGAAAGAAAGAGAAAAGAAAAGAAAAAGGAAAAAAAATGTAGCTGAATGAGTCCAGGATTATGCAATTGAAGTAATCACCTGCTTCCTGACTTGATTATATTATTGTACTCAAAACCTTTCTGCTCCTCCTCATTTCACTTGGGGTATAGAATTCCAGGTAATATCAATACACCTGCTGCCTGTATTAGTTTTCTTTTCTTTCTCTATTCTTTGACAGGTTTTTTTGTTTGTTGATTTGTTTTGTACCCTTCTAGGTTTTAATCATTCCATGATTTCTTCTCATATCTCTTTCATCATGATGTTGTTGAAAACAGAACAAAACAAAACAGAACACTAGACATAGAGTCAGGAGATGTGTATATGCAGAGAAATCCCACTAATTATTTGTGGTGTGACCTTGGTTCCCCCTTCCTCTTTCTAAGTCTTAATTTCCTTATTAATAATAGAGGCATGGTAATACTGTGCTATTTGCCTTACATGTTGTTGTCAAAATAAAATTATATGGGATCTTTAGAAAATTTCTCTACATTCTTTTAAAATTAAAAAAAAAGGCTTTTTATGTTTAGATATAAATATTTAATTCTCTTACCCACCGCCCTTGTGACAAAGGCTGACAAAGGAAAAAAAGAACAATTCAGCAAAATAAACCAGCATATCAAAAGCAATGATAATATATGCATATGTATATATGTATACATTGATTCAAATTACATACATGCATATATTTCACATGGAGCATCTATGAGACACAGTGGATAGAGCACTGGGCCCAAAGTCAGTTTCAGTCTCGGACACTAGCTATGTAACCCTGTTTGCCTCAGTTTCCCCATTTGTAAACTGGGCTGGAGAAGAAAATGGCAAATGGATATAGCATCTTTGCAAAGAGACTTCCAAATGTGGTCACAAAGAGTCGAATACTTCTGCAATGACTGAACAACAATAACAAAAAAGTGCATACGTTACATATGTTATACATATATGTGCATACTACATATAAATCACTGTAATTCATTTCAAGATGTAGAGAAGTATTCATTTGCCTTGAAGGAGAGAGTCTTAACAGTGAAATCACATATCTTTGAGGCACTGAAATACGTATACACGTGTATAAACACACATCTATACATGCATGCCCATATACATACATATATGTGTATAGATAGAGAGGTAGATGGATTGATAGATAGATTGCTATCATATTTGGTTAATTATGTTAGTTTTGTTGAACTTTTTTCCTCTCCAAGTTTTTGTCACAAGGGAAAGTCCAGGGAGTAGGAGAGGTTTATATTCAGAAAACAACATAATCGAAAAACAAAGATGCACTTTTTTTTTCAAGTTTACAAAGAAAAAGCAGGAGAAAAATGCAATACCCACCCAATTTCATTTTTTCCTCATGATATGTTGAAGTAGATAGCCCAATACTACTATGCTTCTATTATAGATGAAGAAATTAAAGCTCAGAAATAAGTGATTATCAAGATCATGTAATAGGTGTAAATGTTATGCGCTATGTCTATAATTAAAATAAGTCATTTGAAGAGAGACAGAGACACAGAGAGGGAGAGAGAGAGACAGACAGAGACAGAGACAGAGACACAGATGCAGAGAAAGAGATGCAGTGACACAGAGACAGAGAGAGACATTCATACAGAGACAGATAAAGACAATAGAGGCAGAGACACAAACACAGAAAATTACATGTGTGTATTTAGAGAGATATAGATCAAGATACAAATGTAGGTACATAGATATAGCTGTTGATGGTACAGATATAACTACAGCTACAGATATCAACTAGTGGTAGATCTTTTGGTGATGAACCTCTCTATACACCCAGCCAGGTTGATCCTCTGATAAATGACTAATCAAAACCTTTGCAGGTATGCATAGTAGGACCTGTCAAGGTTTGAGTTCTACTGCCTAGGTCTTCCTTAGAGAATTGAGGGTCATTTCTATGCTTTAGTTAGGTGATCAAGTAGAAATTTTATGATGTCTACAACCATATAACATTAGACATACTTAAACTATTAGCATGAATTTATGTTCCTATCTTTTATACTTATTAAAATAAAAAAATATTATATAATGTTAGTGCTACCTTCACCCCCAAAACACACACACACATACACACACACACACACACACACACACACTTTGCAAACTATCTTTATGAAAATATGGCTCACATACTTTCTCAAAACCTTAAACTGATACCCCCATTTTGACCTTGGCAAAGAGAATGATTTAAAAGATAATGAAGGCATTATAAATCTTTTGAAATTTTCCAAGTCTACTGCTACATGATATTATCATATTATCCTGAATAGTGTCCATTCTCTCTCTCTCTCTGTCTGTCTGTCTCTTTCTCTCTCTCTCTGTCTCTCTGTCTCTCTGTCTCTCTCTCTGTCTCTCTCTCTGTGTCTCTGTCTCTCTCTGTCTCTCTCTCCAAAAGCCTTAACGAAATTTTAATTATAAATATATATGCGTAGCATATACACACATCATATATGGGTATGAATAGAAGTTTGACCACACACCTATTATGTGATCTTGATTTTCACTTATTTCTGAGCCTTAATTTTCTCATCTATAATAGAAGCTTTGTAATATTGGGCTATCTACCTCAACATGTTGTGAAGAAAGAATGAAATCGGCTCTGTATTGCACATTGCTACTACCTATTCTTTGTAAACTTGAAAAAATAAAGAAAAAACAGAAAACTAAATCCCATAAGGGCTTTTGTCTGGAATGATAAGGAGATTTTTGTTTGTTTGTTGATCTTCCAGTGCCTAACACAGTGTTCTGCACAAAATAATAAGCCAACTCATATTTACCAAGTGCTTGCTCTGTGACAGGTACTTCATTTGACCCTGGGGAATATAAAGACAAATATGAGACAGAACCTGGCTCTAGTCTATGGGAATCCATTTATCAGCACATACTATCTGTCTATTTATGCAAATAATATGTGATATATATATATATATATATATGTATATATATAAACAAATATATGCATATAAATATATATACAGAATTGGACATTTTCATGGGGAGGCATTAGTACCTAAGAGAAGTTAGGAAAGCCTCACTTAAGAGAGAGTGTTTTATTTGAAAGAAACTATTGAGTCAGAGAGGCAGAGGTGAGAGGGAACTATATTCTAGGCATGTTGTATATGATTAATAAATATATGTTGACTGAACTAAGGAATATTAGAATTTTCAGCTAGATATTTAATTATAAATATCATATTATATGAGACAATTATATAGTTGAATACAGGAACCATATCTCTAGGGCAAAGATCTTGTGAAAATATAAATATAAAAGATTGTATGGTAATCAATAACATGTGATAATCCATTTTAGTAGGCATGGTACAGGTTATCATTGAAGTCAGTCTGAGTTTGCAAAGTATAGAGGTTCCATTACTTACTATGTGGCCTTGGGAGGCAGAGGTCTCTCTTGCCTTGGATGCTTATTGCAAAGTAAGGGTAATTAATTTTCTCCTGACCTTCAGTTTCTCCCACACTGTAGTTCACTTTATCCACAACAACTTGGATAAGCTCTCTTAACTATTATGTTCTATCACTCCCTTTCTCAACAACACACAATAGTTAATAAGAAATCCTAGCTTAGTTGATTCTTCCAATGTCCAGTCTACCTCTCTGGTCTTTTGACTCTGATAGAATACTTTTGCTTGCTCTCTGGATTCAACATTTTATTCTCCTAACTTGAACATTTAATGTGCCCCTCAATGAGATCAATGTCCATGAACTCCTTTAGTTTTCCTCTCTGACAAAGCTAGAAGTAATAATTTCATCATGCCTTCATTTAGTTTATTATTATTCTCTCAATATTCAGGTCTTCGACAGTCTTTCTGGTTTAAACACACCCCTGTAAGTAGTATTCATCCTGTGTATCAGAGTAGAGAGGTCACCCTTAGGCAAGAGCCTCATATAATGTACTGCATTAAATCGTAAATTGTGAGTGTGGTAACTGAGGTCTTTGGTGAGGAGATGGCCTTCTTCTGAACCATTGGCGAAGACATGCCAGTATTATTAAGACACATATGAAAACCTTTTTATGATAAACTCATAATGATTGGATAAGAGTTCATTTTCTGAAAGTATTTAGGAGATGAATCATGAGGAAATGAGTATGACTGCCTGAGCCTTCTCATTCATGTAGCTCTGGACCTGTTAACCACTTCAGCTTTGCAAAGGAGCCACAAATTAGAGGCATCCCTCTGACAAGAAACAGGCAATTCCAATAGTGGCACTAGTTTGGAAGAGGAAGAGAAGTCAGCATGCTTGGAGGCTGAAATGTAGGTAGAGTTCAGGTATGACTAACTCCAACTACACATGTTGATTAGAGACTCTAGGCCATAATGTTAGCATAAGAGTAAAGGTTCATCTAGAGCAGTGGTTCTCAACCTTCCTAATATCGCAACCCTTAAATACAGTTCCTCATGTTGTGGTGACCCCCAACCATAAAATTATTTTTGTTGCTATCATAACTATAATTTTGCTACTGTTATGAATCTATCTGATGTGCAGGATGTATTTTCATTGTTATAAATTGAACATAACCCACAGGTTGACAATCGCTGATCTAGAGGTAACATCAATTTAAACAATAAATAAGTGAACATGTACTAAGTAGACTAAACAGAACATAGAAAGTTCAGGAACAAGATAGGGACACAAGGACACAAATCACTGAGGTCTCCAGAAAGGACAAAGGTAGGAAAAACTGAGCAAATCAGGGATGATCAAAAGTACAGTGGAGGAACATGTGGGGCCAGAGAGCAGAGGGTTTCCCATCTAGGAAGTCAAAGGTGAGTGTAAAGTTTCTAAGCACCAAGAGTCTTAGAAAAATCAAGGAAGGACACAAGGACAGATCTTCAGGGTTGACGTGATAATGTTGACTAACTGAATGATGAATAATAGACTGTTAGAATGACTCTTAGGAGACCCAGAAGACTTGTCATGACTGTCATAATAAAAGGACCATGATTACAAACCTGGGCACTCTCAAGGGACATTATAGCCATTTCATAAAGTATAACATTTTTCCTATGGTGATCTTCATTATATTAATCTATAAAGTCCTCTCCAAATAGCAACTGCTTGATAGTAATGCCCCTAAGCTTCTGTCTTGGGTAGTTGTTGGAGGATCTTGATTCCTTTTGGGTAGCTAAGTCTTAAATAAATGAATATTTAGCATGTATAAGAATAGAATGACAGGCTGACAGTGAATGGTTTAATCTGATTTGGCGGACATGCAGATTTCACTGGGGCCTAGAAATAAGTAAGCATAATTACCCACTGGAGGATGGTGGAATGAGTAAGGAAAAAAATGCTCCCAGGAAAGAATCTGATATGTGTAATTAACACATTCATGTGACTAGGCTAATTCATGAAATAACAGAATCTTAGAAGTGGATGGTATATTAGAGATCACTTCCTTTCCTATTTTCCAATCAGGAAACTGAGATCCATGGGAGTGATGTGGCTTGTCCAAAGTTACTTTGTGTACACTGGATGAATTGATAAGCTAAGTCACTTAATTCTTCTAGTTGTAAGTCACTGTAGTGGAAACAACCCTAGCCTGGGAAGAAGTGTTTATGAGACTTAATCTCTTATTAGTTCTCTGATATTGCATCAGTAATTTCTGGCCTCTAGGTCTCAGTTTCCTGCTCTGTAAAATAGGGACAATACTTATCCATCCTTATTTCTACACTTGTCTGAAGATTGAATGAGAGTATAGATGACAGACAAAAACAAACCATTGTACAGGTTTAAACTATTTTCATTGCCATTCTACCAGGGCTATTTCTTCTGCACTACAGAAATGTATATCAATGTTTTAATCCCCTCAAAGAGAATCAACATTTTAAGCTATCTCTGTTATTATGAAATAAAAGGTTTAATTTTTGGAAAAGGAATGTTATGCATTAGGAGCTGTTACTTTGGTTATCAAGGATTTGCTTGTACTTTGCTGCACAAGGCACCATCTACTCCTCCTCTATATAAGGTCACCTTTTCCTGAATGCTATCACATGGTTGCACGTTCTAAATTATTTTTTTTTAATTTTTTTTATTTACTCATTTACTTTTAATTTACAAGATTCAGTTCCACAATCTCTTGAGTTTCAGATTTTCTCCTCTCCCTTCCCCCCCCCCCCATTGTGGCGTGCAATCATGTATAGGATATGCAAATACTTTCACATTGTACAATAGTTTGGTCATATAGA
>JAQQSU010005021.1:0-13919 GCA_028627135.1 Pseudochirops cupreus | reverse complement strand
TAATGATGAAACTTTTCTCAGTATGAGGATAGGTGAAGGGAATACAAACGTATATATACATATATATACACATATATCTATATAGGAGGGTTTATATATGCATACAAACACATATCTGAGTATGTGTATATATGTGTACATAGAGGGCACAGGATCAATTGAGTAGGAAGGGAAAATACTCTAAAAGGTGAAATCCTGAGGTGGGAAAGGATTAGAATGAGAGGAGACAGGTAGAGACAGAATGGGGTTAATCATCTCATAGAAGAGGCAAAGGATAATTGTTACAATGGAGGGGGAGAACAGGAAGGCAAAAGGGAAAGCATCAACCTTACTCTCACTGAACATGGCTTAGGGAAGGAATGACACAAACTCTAAACTGGGTATCTTGCCACACAGGAGAATAGGGGGGATGGGGTGAGAGGTGGGATGACAGAGGGGAAGGCAGGGTCGGGGGGAGGGTTGATCGAAGTACACACTTCTGTAAAGGGACAGGGACAGGGTAGAGAATAGGGCGGGATAGGAAGTATGTAATCACTATCACAATATGCCCACTGTGGAGAGGTTCTGCGTAATTACACATGTACAGCCTGTATTTAATTGCTTGTCCTTCTAGTAGGGGTGGGTGATGAGGGAGGAAGAGAAAGAATCTAGAATTGAAAGTTCTATAATCAAATATTAAAAATATATATGTATACAATTGTTAATATTATTATTATTTTTAACTACATCCAACTGGGACTTAAGATGCACAGACATTGTGGTAGGGAGATCCATCTTGCCCTACCGGAAAGTCAGAGGGGTGATTGGGGAGGACACAGGAGAGAATAGATTGGGGGAGGGGTTATACAATGGGATGGCTGTTTTGGGGTGGTGGGCAGGGGAAAGATGGGGAGAAAATTTGTAACTCAAAATCTCGTGGAAATGAATGATGTAAACTAAAATAAATAAAACTTAAAATTTAAAAAAAATTTAAAAATGAAGATGAAGAAACGGACTTCAAGGGTCCTTCTCCTGAACAAAGCTCCCAACGACACTTGCACTTCCGATTGTCTCCTCGGCCAGCCCCAACAACCAGCCTCTCCAGCCGCTCCTCCTCACTCTCTCCTGCCCCGCTGACTGCACCATTCTCTCTACCTCTCAGCACCTCTAGGCTGCCTCACCTCGGCGCTTCCACGTCCCTTCCTCTTTATTTACGTCTCAGCCCCTAAAACCTCTACAAATGTGATCTCATCTCAACTGGGCCCAACCACCCTCAATAGCTACCATACCTTATCTATGTACTATATCATGCAACCGCATCAGATCTCTCCTTCTGCACTCCATGAAAAGCCATCTGTCCTAGAGGTCTCCATTGAGTCTCTCACCCCATTCTAAAGCCTCTGCAGCCTGGCTTCTGACCTCACAATTCAGCCAACTGAAACTACCCTATCTAAAGTAATCAATGATTTCTTAATTGCCAAAACAATTGGCTTTTCTCAAATGTTCTCTTGCCTGACATCTCTGAAGAATCTCAAATTAATGGTCACCATGTGTTGCTAGATACTCTCCTCTCTTGATTTTAATGACACATGCCTGTCCTAATTTTCCTGTCTACATAATCCCTCCTTCTCCATCTTTGTTGGGTCTTCATTCACACCATGCCCACTAGTGTCCTCCCAGGCTCTTGTCCTGATTCCTCTTCTCTTTTTTTCTCTACACTGTATTATTTGGCAATCTCATCAGCTCCCATGGGTTCAATTATCACCTCTCTGCAGATGGCTCTGAGACTGTATAGCCACCCTCCGTGTATCATTTCAGCCACTCTCACAAACCTCCACCTGCCCCATTCTACATCTCACCTGGGTGTCCCATAGGCATCTCAAAGTCAACATGCCTGGAACAGAAAATTCTCTTCCCATCTCCCCAAACCCTACCAGTTTCCAAACTTTCCTATTACTGCTGAAATATCCTCCCAGACACTCAGGCTCAGAACCTGTGTCATCTTCGACCCTTTACTTACACTTACCCCACACATCTCATGGGTTGACAAATCCTGTCCTTCGTACCTTCATAACATCTCATATTCATCCCCTTCTTTCCATTCACGTAACAGCAACCCTGGTTCAGCCCCTCATCACCTCAGCAAGACTACTGCAACAGCCTTCAAGAGCCTTCTAACTGGTCTCCTGGACTCTTGTCATTCCCCGATCTCCATTCTAATCCATGTTCTACTCAGATGCTGAGGTGATTTTTCTAACTCTTAGGCCTGATCAAGTAACAGAACTCTAGCAGGTCCCTATTATCTTTACCAACAGAAAAGTCTTATTTGACATTTAAAGCTTTTCATAACTGAGCACCCTTCCCAGTCTTCTAAAACCATACCTTAACCCCCATCCCCCAATCCAACAGGCCCACTTGAATTTTCCTCTTACATATAATTCCATTTCCCATCTCTCTCCCCTCTCCCCTCTACTTTTAAGTTTGTCTGGCTTCCTTGAAAGCTCAGCTCAAATTCTCCCTTGTGCAGAAGGGCTTTCTTCACTCCCTACGCAGTTAATACCTTCCTTTTTCAGATTACCTTGTACCCGAGGTGCTCACACACATATCTGTGTATAAATCATGTATGTGCCCTTATGTGCCTATGTACTATGTTGCTTTCCCCATTAAAATGAATACTTCTTGAGGGCAGGGTCTCCCCCTCCCCCTTTTATTGCTAATACTTAGCACAGTGCCCAGCATATGCTAAACAACAATTATAAAATTTCCATGAATTTCTTCCTTGTTTTTAGTGTTTTCACCCTGACTCTTCCACACCCAAAAAAGAAATCATTCCCACATACAAATTAAAATAGGAAAAGAGTTATATATGAAAACTACAAATCTCCACTGTGTAGACTTTTATGTTTTGATAAAAAGTATAATACATTCAAAGTTGATGGGGGGGAGGGGAGAGGAATGTTATTTTCAAAACTACCCTGTCTTTGTTGCCCTCTGAACATACCAACTGCATATTAAAACATGCCTAAATGACCTTCTTTTTTTTTTATGTGGGGGGGGAAAGGGGGAGAACACAACATTGTTGTCAGCATCATCCCCCATCCCTTTCCCACCAAATCTATAAAACCAAAATCAAACAATCATATGCTTTTTTTTTTCTTTTTGGAGGGGGGAAGGCAAGGCAATTGGGGTTAAGTGACTTGCCCAAGGTCACACAGCTAGTTAAGTGTCAAGTGTCTGAGGCCAGATTTGAACTTGGGTCCTCCTGACTTCAGGCCAATGTTCTATTCACTGCACCAGCCCGCTGCCCCAATCATATACTTTTAACAAGCATTGCCAAATAAAACACATCCACACATCTGCCATGTCCAAACATGTGTGTCACATTTGGCACCTTGGGTCATGCCTGTCAGGGGGTGGGCAGCATGTGTCATCTTTGGTCTGCTGAAGCAGGGGTAGTCACCGCACTGATCAGAGTTCTAAAGTCCTTCCCAAGCTGATTTTCTTTATAGTGTTATTCCTGTATAAAATGCTCTCCTGGTTCTGCTCATTTCACTCTGTATCTGTTGATGTAATTCTTCCCAGATTTCTTTGAAACCATCCCTTTTCTCAGTTTTTACAGCAGAAGTTTACGTCATTACACTCATACTATTATTTACTCAACTATTCCCAAACTGTTCTCTTCCTTCTTCTTTGCTAAAATAAACAAGAGCTGCTATAAGGACTTTTGTACACATGGATCTTTTTCTCTCATCTTTCAAGTATGTACAGGTCTAGTGAGCAACATAACTGGGTCAAAGGGCATGAGGTGTAGGGATATTTGGTCATGATGCCCCTCAGCTTTCCAGGCGCAATGATTCACGGCCGCGACACTGTGCCAACGTGGGGTGTGCCTCACTGTTGTCATTTTCTTGACGAAATTTTCTGTTGTTTCTGATATGTTCTTTGACCCACAGATTTTTTTAGGATTAGGTTATTAATTCTCCAATTAATTTTAATCCTTTCTTCAAAGGCCATTATTTCTATTTTCTGTACCTGTGAAGTTTTTATGCCTTACAGTATATGGTAGGTCAATTTCTATAAATATGACAGGCACAGCTGGGAAATGTTTACTCTTTCTGTTTCCAGATGCCGAGTATAACTAACTTTTCTATGATTTAGATCCTTGGGGTAGGCTTACATTAAGAAATGACTTTTTTTTTTTCTTAAGACACTTACAAATCATTCTCTTAACAGTCTAGACCAGTGGTTCTCAATCTGTGGGTTATGTTCAATTTGCAACAATGAAAACACATCCCGCATATCAGAGAGATTCTTAACAGTAGCAAAATTATAGCTATGAAGTAGCAATGAAAATAATTTTATGGTTGGGGGTCACCACAACATGAGGAACTGTATTAAAGGGTTGCAGCATTAGGAAGGTTGAGAACCACTGGTCTAGACTCTAGAGTACAGCAATACAGATCAAGTTCACTGGACAATATTTTGCAGACTCCACCTTGTTCCTTTTCTGAAATTTGGGCTCCTTCCTTTTCTTTAGTCCTTACCACACTTCTCCAGTTCTATAATAAAATATTTACAGTATCTTTCAAAGAAAATCCACAGCGACTCAACAGTCACATTTGCCAGTTTCTTCAAAACATTAAGGCAATGCTTTCAAAGACAAAGGATTCTGGGTGTAGAAATGACTGGAATTCTGGAAAGAAGCATTGCCTCTTAGAGTTTATGAGAGAAGTCAAAGAAATCCAAGCATCAAGTGATATGCACCCTGGATTTGCAGAAAGGAGATTCCAAAGGGCTCAGAAGATGGGGAGGAAGAAGTCAGCCCAGGAAGCAGAGCAGATGCTCAGGAATGAAGGGTAGTTTTCCTTGACTGCGGCACCAAATTTGGAGGCAGGGGGAGAGGAGAATGTTAGCCACAAAGCATGTTGCCCATTTCTCCACTGTTCAGCTATTGGCAGGGCACAAGCTGGTATACAGAGCCTCAGTGCCCATGCTATCACTCTGATGCCTCTGTGGGGCAGGCTGTGATATAGCGCTATGACAATACATAATTTCTGCTTTTTCCGTTCTCTTCGATCACTAGCCAAAGGCTGTCCTCTTCCTCGCCTCCTACATGAGAGCTGGTGCACATCAGGATATAGCCATCCCTACCAGACTATCTTTTTTATTATTTCTTTTCAGCCAGGCACATACCTCCAGAAAGCCAAGTTCTAGACCATGGACCTTCATGCACTGGCCACCTGAGCTCACATCACTTCTGAATGGGAATGGCTCAAAGCAATCTTCTCCTGCAACCCATCCCGGACCACAGCACACCTGAGAACGATTCTCCATGTCTCTCCCCCAACGTGGGACCCTCAAAGATGGCAGCAGAGCTGCTGCTATCTGGCCACAATCCAGGTTCAGGTTAGCTTAGACAGCCTTGGGCTTGCCTTCTCACAGAAACTGAGACTCTATCAGTACCTAACTTAGCACAGTGCACATAGCCTTATGTGCTTAGGAAATACATGTTTATTGACTGACTCTGTAGGAGGTGGACACGGCAATGATGACAGTGACATTCTCAACTCTGACTTCATCCCAGACTCCCCCTTCTATGATGCAGCCCAATCCTGTGCCATCCTTTGTCTGGCCAGTGCTGTCTTCCTTCTATTCTGCTCCCCAAGGACCCCCTTAGGGTCAGCCTCCCGAGTGTGGTTACTCAACAAGCACATTCTTTAAAAGGTGTTTTTTCCATCCATGGCTTCTTGATGCTTTAGGAAGCAATAGTGCCCCAATCACTGTGTCTTCCGAGCTGCTATCCCAACACAAATCTCAGACTGGTGTTGGAGGGTAAATGGCATAAAAACAGGCAACACGCTAAGTGCTTTACAAATATTACTGCATTAGATCCTTGTAACAACCCTGTGAGGAAGCTGTTATCACTGTCCCCACATTACAGTTGAAAAAACAGGCGGGGTGGGTAGGCGGCACAGTGAATAGAGCACTGGGCCTGGAGCCAGGAAGACCCGAGTTCGAATCTGGCCTCAGCCACTTAACACAAAAACTAGCTGTGTGACCTTGGGCAAGTCACTTAACCTCAACTGTCCACCTTCCAAAAAGCAAAAAAACCCAAAAAACCCCAAAACAAAAACAAACAAAAAAACCAGAGGCAAAGTGACACAGCAAAGCGTCTGAAGCAGGCTCTGAGTTCAGGTCTTCCTGACTCCAGGCCTAGCACACTACCCACTGCACACCTAACTGACCTCCAGAAAGGGTGGCACCCTACCTCGACTACAGATCTACATGAAATGGCACAGCCATGGCCTCCCTAACTCCCAACACGAAGGCAAACACCCTCCTCTGTCTAGATAACGTGATTTTACTGTCTCTGACTAATCTTTAGTTAAGAGATCTCTCTTATGGATCTCCAAACTAATGGCTTCCGGCAGGCATTCTTGAAGATGAAAGTGATCACGCAGAAGTAATTCTACTCAAGAGGTCAATTCCTTCATCAGACTAGAGAGACGGTTGCTAGGTACCTCATCCCAGAGAGCGTATGAGGGCACAAACATCACATGGGGACCAGGTCCCGGCTGGGTGGTGATACACGGCCTGACAATGTTCTCAGGCTAAAGCAGCCTTTGGCTGGTCATACGGCCATCTCAGCAATACATTCTTCCCCAAAGAAACTCTTAGCATTATCTGCTTACAGTGAAGGCATCTCTCTTGGCCCGAATAAAGACCAGGTCTTCATGTAGCAGAAAAGACAATTTGGTATCCTGAAGACTGTGATGTAAAGAAGACTCCCCATTCCCACAATAAAGAATGGCAGCATTTGGCAAAGGCTGGCTAAACTATCTATCTTAAGAGAAGGGTGCAGATGTCTTGATCAATAGGTTGTTATCCAATCTTCCACATTTTCCCAGTTCTATCTCTATAATGAAAGAATGGAAAATACCTGGCACACATTCTCTTAGCCTGTTCCCCCCACCCCCCCAAACCTCATTTCACACAAGTTTAAAAAATGGAAGGGATCTGTAATTCCTCATTTTACAGAGGAGGTGAAACTCAGCAAGATAAAGCTGGCAGTTCAACGTCGGTGCACCAGATGGCCAGACTGGACAACTGAACTGAAATCCTCTGGCAGGCACACTGACCAGCTGTGTGACCTTGGCTAAGTCACATGGCTAATAGAAGCACCTGCCTCACAGCTGCTGTGAGAACCACCTAATGTAATGCATGTGAAGTCAGTGTTGCTCTTACTACAGTTAGTGTGGGAGAAGCAGAACTAATCTGCTCACGCACTTTATGATCCTCAGCTCCCCTTTCTGTGCCCTGACCATGGAAACCACTAAACTCTATCCCCCAAATTATACCCCTTGTAGTGTTCCCCCCTTTCCCCCAGATGAGAGATCTGCCACTTCCTGTTTACTGAGCTCCAACTTAATTGTATGTTCTTGGGTTTCCTAGATGTTGGAGACAAGAAACATCTTTTCAAGCAGACTGGGGGCCTTTTTGGCAAAACTTCCCCCCACCCCCCAACTAGCCTTGTGATTTCATCTGTGCTCAAAAATAAGTAGGATGCCTCCTTTCGCAGCTTCAGGCCACAGGAACTCCCTCACAACTTATGAGTTTTAGGGAGGGTTCTGAGGCACTAAGAAGTTGTGACTGGCCTAGCTAGGTCTTCCTCACCCCAGAACCAGTCCTCTGGGGTCCCCCCAGAGATTTCCCTAGAATTCATGTCCTTTGTAATCCCACGTATTATACATCTTGCTTCCAAGGGGTTTAGGACAAGAAAGATGAGGAGGTCCTGGACTCCCCTGAGGTGCCAGCTATGCCGTCCGTGAGGATTACTCCCCATACGCTACATTCTTCACATGCTTTCTCCAAGGACTCCCACAACAAAGTCTTCCTCATAGGTGATGCTGGTGATCACTTTACAGTTTTCCTCCGTTTTAGTTTTCAGGGCAGACCCAGTCTTGGCCAACAGCAAGAGCCTGCCCTCCAAGGCCTGCTCCCAGAAGGTCACTGTCCTGGGCCTAGCCTTACCATCCTTCTATATGAGGTTGGATTGTGTGGGCTGCCTCCCAGTCTCCTGGAAGCAGCAAATTTAGTTATACTAAAGTGAAAAGAAAGCCATAAACCCAAACTGATTAGGGTAAGTTTTCGATCTTCACAGAAGAGCAGCTTCGGAGGAGGAGGGAAAGGGAGGAAGGGAAGAGGAAGGAGCAGAAGAGAATCCAAAAGGGGACCTCAGGCCTTTCCAAGGGCTCTCAAGATGGGTGGCACTATTTCATTTAGGGTGCTTTTCTTGTGAAATGTTTTATCAGATCATTCTGCAAGATCCCATGTGGAAGAATATTCTATCATCACGTACTGTTTGAGGAATTTTTCCAACTGCAAACCTGGATTCCAATGAACTAGTACCTAGGGGGTCAGGAGAAGGGTGGAGATGGTGCAGGGCCTTTTAAATGAAGCAAACTTGAAAAAGGCAAGCTGAAATCACTGGAGGCCCAGCTGGCATCTGCCACTGGGGACAGACAGTCCAGGACTGACAAAGAGACAGGAGCAAAACAAAGCTCTGGTTTCCTGAAAGGGGTGGGGTGGGAGGGAGGGAAAGGGACAATAGAAGGCTCCTGCTCCTTGGCCCAGGGCCATTCAGCTTCAGTTTTTAGAGAAGGTGTCTTTAACTTGATGGTAACAGGCAGAGGAAGCAACAGCAGCAAGAGTCTGCGTATTGGTCCAAGCGCACAGAACCTAAGATCTCAAGAAGTAACAACAGCCATCCCTTCTCTAACAAACGGTGCCGATCCTCATAACAGCCCCGGGAAGCAGATGTTGTTATCCCCAGCTGTATGATGAGAAAACTGAGAGGGGAGGTGACTTCTCCAGGGTCACACAGCTAGCAAGTGACTGAGCCTTCCTGATCGGGAAGTGCGCCTCTTAATAAGTGGCCTCTGACTGCAGGCAGGAAGATCTGAGTTCAAATGCCACCTCAGACAATGGTGTAGCTCAGGCTGGGCAAGTCCTCGGGCCTCTCTCATCCATACAACAGGGAGATAACAGCACCTGCCCAGCAGGCTTGTTGTAAGGTTCAAGAGATTTTATATATATTTCTATGTATCCCCGCAGCCTTTTACCAAACTTGCAGCCTTTTATAAATGCAGCTCTGGGGTGGAGGGAGCTGCCTACAAGGATGAAATGGAGGGGAGGCAGCAATGTGTGATGCTCCTTTTTTTTTTTTTACTTTTTTTTTTTTACCTTGTTGATGATAACTCCTCCAGAAAGGAGGCTTCTCTCCCAGGCCCAAGATAATACATAACAACTTAGCTGAGTTCATTCTGTTGTAGAAGCTTCAAAAATATTTCCTGAAAGAGTAAGTGACTAGAAGGTGGGATAGGCAAGCTGCTCCATGGGCCTGAAGGCCAGACTTCAGACCTGCTGCTGGGGAAGCAGATTCTACAAGCTCCACCTGGCATCCTCATCAAACTGAGGCCCCTGGAGAAAAGGCCCTGACTGACTATCTAACACCCAGAAAGGAGACAAATGGACGAGCCCCAGAGAAGTTCTCTAAGATAGGCAAGAAAAGGACAGAAGACAAGCCAAGAGCAGCTTGGCGCTGGGGAGCAAGGTTACTTCCCTCTGTATTTTGGAAATTCTTGTGAATGTCACCAATTTCCTGTCAGCAATCTTGGCAGTATGTGCTATTAAAACTCTCAGAGATCACCTAAAGAAAGTGGGGGATGTGCACAGCACTATTTTCAAGAGGTTGGGAAAGGATGGTGCTACGCTCAGGGAAAGGGATCCAGGTCAGAGAGAGGAGGTGGTGAAAGCAAGGGGCATTGGAGGAGGGTGAGCAGGAAGACAAGACCTGAGGACAGCTGGGGAGCCTGAGGGAACAAATCCCCAAAGGCCTCTGGGACAGTTCTGGAGCCAGGGTTTTATTCCTCACACTGACCCCATGCCCTTGAACTTCCCACATACCTCAGGCAGGCCTGTCTTCCTTCAGCACGGCTCAGAACTTCGAAATTCCAGCTTCCTCTTTTGTTTCAAAGAGATCAGTCTTTCAGGAGGATTTGTTTATCCCCTACAAGGTAAAAAAAAAAAGGAAATAAAATGAGCATTACCAACTGCCTCCCCCTTCCCCCAAGGATTTCATCAGCTTAGGGAAACTCTCTCCACCCTTAGATCTCAGCTCCTAGGTAATATAGAGTCCGGGAGACTTGCCTAGGGCACTAAGGAGAGACTCCCCACAAAACAGGAGGGGGTCCAGAGGCAGGACTGTGAAGCCAATCTTCTGCCCACTGCCAAGACCATCTTCAATTACCAGTAACATTCTGAAGGAAACAAACGGGAAGCTACCTAATTAGATCAAATTCATGGCTAACGCAACACAGCAGGGATTCCTTCAGGAATCCTAAGCTCTCACCTGGCAGAGCTGCCCGGTGACTCCCCTATAGGAAAGCACCTCACAAACACCGCTGCCCACCTTCTTACTTTCTCATCACTCCCTCTGAAATGTTCTCTCTTCTCCCTTGATTACACTGTATCACCTGTGCTGGCTTCTTTCCTGGCCCATAGAATCTTCACTTGATCCTGTTCCCCTCCCCCTCGCTCCAGTCAAAAATTATTACTGGCTGAAAGAACCATTTCCCTAATGATAGCCCAAACACAGGCAATCGGAAGTGCACGTTTTCCCAATGTTATTGCTATACATGGCAGTTTTTAGGCAGCACTCAGCAGGAAGATGGGTGTTCAAAGGCAGCATCAGGAATTATCAGCTGTGTGACTCTGGGCATGGACCTCAAGATGGTGTCCAACCCCCCAGGCTGTCTTGTGCAGTGCTTAGCACAGTGCCAGGCACTCAGTAGGTGAACATACACCTTGTAGGTGCTTACCGCTTCATGCCTCTCCCCCTTTTAAACTGGGTTTCGCTTTTCACTTCACACTTATCCCTGACCTGAGTCTGCCTTCTCACAACTCACTGGCTACCACACAAGCCCTCCTCTTTAGGACTTCTCCACTAATTGCCAACCGTGGGGAATTCCCAATGACAAATTTCTCCTCAGCAAAGGCTGGCTCCACTCACAAAGTCACACAACTGGGCTGACTTTTATCCGTGATAAACTGAAGGGGTAGCACCCCAGGAGGTCCCTCACTGGTGCTTGACAATCCTCCTACTACAGATTGCTGTGAACTTCAATGGGCAAACAAAAATGCCTGACACATTCACATTCAGTAAACTTTAAGTGAAATTTAGCATTTCTTTATGAATTTTTTTAAAAGTATGATTTTGAAGGGGGGACCCCAGCTACACTTGATGCCCCTCCCATAAAAAGAACCTCAGCACTCGACTCTGAGTGACCCATTGGATCACTCTCCGTGGCAACTGCTGTTTTCCTTGAGCCTCTAAATGCCTCCGGAACTTGTCTGTCCAGTGGGTATGGCTCCAGAGGTGACTCCGTTCAACCTCCAAAGGGGTCGCAACCTATAGGTTGAGAACCGCTGCTCTGAGTGGTCCCCAACATCCTCTCCTGAGTTCACCTCTCTCTTTCTGAAGCTCTATCCTTGGCACCTTAGTTACTCTATACATTTAAATGTTACTTTGAAGGCCTGAGAAGAGTTGAGTTTGTTATTCTTTTTTTGGGGGAGAGGAGGAAGGAAACCTGAAGGGCTGTCACCTCAAAAGGGCATCAGCCCTGGTGAAAAGCAAGGAGCAGAGGAGGCAAAGTGACAAAGTTTACATTTTATGTTAGGAAAAACTTCCTAACAACTGGAGCTCTCTAAAGACAGCCCTGGCTCCTTCAGTCACTGGAAGGCTGCAAGCGAAGGCTGGAGGCTGCTTTCAAGTTGGTTGCAGAGGGAGATTGTTTTACCTGAACTTTGGTCCCCATGGAGGCTCTTCCAGCCCAGCAATGGGCATGTGACCTTCCTCAGTGGCTTCCCTGCTCCCCTCCAGTCCTAATGAAGGCTTCTGGGATCTTGCCCTCTAAGTGCCTACAGGACATCGAGGCAGCCAGATGGGGCAGTGGGCAACATCAGGTTTGAGTCCTGTTGGCCTTTCTCGCCCACAATCTGCTCATGGAGAACATGGCGGCTGGACTCAATGCAACCTACGCTCTTTTATGTGGCTCCAGTCTTCTTGGAACTTCAAACTCAACTTCCCTCAAATGTGATCTGCAGGCTTTCTGGGATCTCTGTGGCATCAACATTCACATGCTCCAGACCAATCAAGGGTCTCCACATTCTGGCACTGCCCTATCATTTCAGGCCCCTTAAAACATTTCTGCCTGCTGAATTCCTAGTGATCCTTTAACACCAAGCCAAATGCTGCCTTCCCTGGGAAGCCTTCCTTGGATGGCAACAGGTCAAACTTGGAGAGTACCTTGGGGTGTGCAAAGCCATTTTCACATACTAGCTTGGCTGGTGGGTGTAATTATTATTCTCCCTTTACAGGAGAGAAAAAGAAGTGAGGTTTGGAAAGATGAAGCAGCCTGCCAGGATCGTGGAGTTCTGGGAGATTTTAGGGAAACTTTCCTTCCCTGGCATCCTACCTCTCTGGCAGCTTCCTGACGACTGATCCTCATTATGATGGACTGATGTCAGGATCTGTGTTTAATCTCCCAGCGAGGCTTGTCCATCATTATGCACTAGAAGCCTCTAAGTAGGCGGCATGGCGGTAATAACAACAGCGATCCAGCGTTTACACCGGATTGTCGGGTCTACACACGCCTACTCTCAGGGCTGGGTCCCGGGGGCGGAGATCGCTCCTCAGGGGCCCAGGGCCCAGCCCTTATCAGAGGGGGTCAGTGAGTGGCCAGAGGGCCCGGGGGCTCGGGCACGAGGCCGGAGGGTCGGCACCGGTCCCCTGGGCCTGACCCCCCCTTTATTTGTTACTCCCTCGGCCCCAGGGGGAGGGGGAGGGCCAGGCCCAGAGCCCCACTCCCAGGCCAGCCCGGCCCGGTCCACTGAGCCCCTCTGCGCCTCCTCCCTGGCAAAGTTCGGAGACTGCGGCCCGCGGGCCACAAGCCCCGGGTTCGAATCTCACCTGGGTCACTAAGCAGCGCCCAGCAAGGTGGCCTGTCGAGGCCTCAGTTTCCCCTCCTGCCCCAGGGGCCGGGGTCCTTTCAGGTAAGGACAACGACAATGCCGACAATGCCCGGCGTCTACGGGGCTTCACGAACGCCGCCTCCCGGTCCCTCCCCCGAGGTCGGGGCTGCGATCGCCATTTCTCAGCCGGAGGACGGAGGTGACGGGGCCGCCCGGGCTCCTCCGGCTCCTCCTCCGCAAGGCCAGGGCGCTGGCTGCCCCTCCCGCCCCCGGCCGCGGCCCTCAGTTTCCCTGCCCAGCCGCAACGCGAGGGCCTAGAGCCGGCTCAGAGGCGGGTGCAGGGCCCGGACCCGAGGGCGGCCTCGCCGGGTGCCCCGGGCGGCCCAGGCAGCGCCCACCTCCCCACAGCCCCGCGGACTCACCTCCTCCCCTCCCCGGGGGCGGCGGCCCCTCCTCAGGCCCGGACACTGGGAGCGAGCTCCGGCCGCGGCGACGACGGAGAGCTGGGCGTCAGAGAGCCAGACACCGCGAGAACTCGAACGAGCGCGAGCGGCCAAGCCCCGCCCCCCAACGGCAGGCCGCCTATGAGAGACACAGAAGGGCCCCGCCCGTCCTCTGCGCGTAGCGTCGCTCCCCGATCGCCCCGCCCCCGGCCCGCCCCCTCCGGCTCCAGCTCGGAGCCCCGCCCCCCTCCCCCCTTTCCGTCCCCGCGGCTTCGGCCTGCGATCCCCCAGAGGGCGAGGGTGACTGGGCCCCGCCCAGGCAGGCAGCCCCTTCCCCTTCCCCGTCCTCCAGGGGCAGACCTGGGCCCAGCCATGGAGGGGCGGGGCTAACCTTGAGGCCGTGCCCGTGGGAAAGGGCAGGACCCTCCGGAGAGGGGCGACCCCTTGGGGGCGCTCGGGGTGGGG
>JAQQSU010005020.1:0-13919 GCA_028627135.1 Pseudochirops cupreus | reverse complement strand
TAATTAGGACTTAAGACTGGAAGGAACCTTAAAAGCTATCAAGTCCAAGTCCCTTATTTTAAAGATGAGGAAGCTGAGGTTCAGACAGGTTAAATCTCTAGTCATATAATCATAGATCCAGAAGTAGAAAGGACCTTAGGGGCTATCTCAATCATCCTCCTCATTTAACTGTTGGGGAAACTGAGATGAAGGGATTTGCCCAAGGTTAGCCAAGTCCTAAATTTCAGTTCAGTAGAGTTCAGTACCTGGAGTCAAGAAGATTCATCTTCCTGACTTCAAATCTGGCCTCAGACACTTACTATCTGTGTGACCCCGGGTAAGTCACTTAACCCTTTTTGCCTCAGTTTCCTCATCTGTAAAATGAGCTGAAGAAGGAAATGGCAAACCATGCCAGTGTCTTTGGGACAGTCAAGTTGATATTTAAATATGGGTCCTGAGGCTATGTGGTATCAGAAATAGTACTTGATTTGGTTGGCATCAGGGAGTTTGGGTTTGAATCCTGGCTCAGATCTGTGTAATGTGGACAAGTCATCTCATCTCTGGGCCTAGTTTTTCTGCATCCATAAAACAAGGTGTTTAGACTAGGTGTCTCACAGACCCCTTCTAGCTTTAAATCCCTTGACTCCATGCTCAGATGCTTGAGAGCCTGTGAGCAACTAACATTAGGCATCCAGGATCAGATAGGGTAAAAGGCATCAAGTCAGGATGCTCCTGATGGCTGCTAGTCCTTAGAAGGGATGAAGTATGGAAGATAAGAGTGACCACCTTGACTCTTCTAAGGGCTGGGCCTTTTCTAGGAAGCACTGAGCTGTCACAGAAGACTGAGTGAGCCAGCACCCAGTGACTCAAGGACCTTCATTCTCATTGTTGAAAATGAGAAATCCCAGTGGAAGGCTTAGTTACTTCCAGGAACTCTTTTTAGAAAATCTCTCTTCATTTAGAAAAAAGAAATTATAAAACCCAATATAATATGTTTGAGCTTTAGCTGTCTCTGCCAGAGCTGGGCTGGCTATACCTCTCCCTTAGGGTTCTTAGAGGAGAAGCTCAACCTGGAATTAGGAAGGCCTGAGTTCAAATTTAGCTTCAGATGATCCTAGGCAAAAGAAATAAAATTGGGATATTTGTAAAGTGTTGTCTAAGTCTTAAAGCTCTATATAAATCCTGGTTATTATTATTCCTCTGAGGATTTGGGATGTCTTTGCTCTATTGCCATTGGCTCAATCTGCTACCTGTGGTCTTCCTTTGCCCCTACCCATTGTTAGTGGGTTAATGACTAGCTTCCCTCATCTATTTAACTACTCAATATCAGATAGTTTTTACAAACAGATATTTACTTCAAAGATATAGGAAAAACAAATGCACAAACATCTCCCCATACATATCCCAAATACATCAAAATTTAATTTAGTTCCTACATAGTGCTGGCCTCACCTCAGGGCATCCATTCTTCTTCAAAAGCTGGCCTAGACTTCACTATCCAGATTCCTGTGACTTGTTCTCCTCACCCTTTAAAACTCCCTGAAAACACCAATGTCTTTTAAGTAAAAGGGAAAGCCAATGCTGAGCCATTAAGAGAGACCCATGTTTTAGGGCCACACGCCCTCAGAGGGGAGAGCCTCTAGAGTAGTGGTTCTCAACCTGTGGGTCACGACACCTTTGGGGGTCGAACGGGGTCACCTAAGACCATCGGAAAACACATATTTCTGATGATCTTAGGAACCGAGACACTGCTCCTCTATCAGTCTCCAGGTGGAAGGTTGAGAACCACTTTTCTAGAGCCTCTCTCTCTTTACAGTATAGTTTCCCAAGGGATGTTGTGAGTATATCAGTTATGAAATGTTGTTTGTCCTTCATTCTCAAAGAGGACCAATGACATGAGGAGGGTGATGTACTGACTTGCCAGTGAATTGGATTTAAGTGGGGCAGGGCTATATAAAGTCATCAGCCTCACTTTCTCCTCCAGAGTCATCTGAGTCCAGTGGCAAGACCATAGGTCAGGACTATTGGAGATAGCAGTGAAGGGATCTAAGGTCTTTCCCAAGGCTTAATCACATTTGGACCTGGGTGCTTGAAAGATGGCGGCCTCCTCCACTGAAGTAGGGAAGTTCTAAAGTAGAGTGGGTTTAAGAGGAACAATGATGATTTCTCTACAGGGTTCTGCACACTATTTGTGGAACTGAGTTGTTGAACAGCTCTTCATAGAGAAAGGGTTGCCATGGATTTGGAATTAGAGGACCAGTAACAAGAATTGGCTGTTTCTCTCACTCAACATTTCCTGTCCCAACTCAGGGCATTTCCCCCCATTCTTGGAATTCTCTCCTTTCTCATCTATCTCTCGGCTTCTTTGGCTTTCTTCAAATTCCATCTAAGATCTGACCTTCTGAATGAAGCCTCTCCTAGTTCACTTTAACCTTAGCATCTTCTCTCTGGGATTATTTCCAATTTATCCTTTCTATATCTTGCTTGTAAATAATCATTTGCATGTTGTCTCCCTCATTAAACTATAAGCTCCTTGACAGTAGGACTGTATTTTTACTTCTTTTTTGTATCCCTGGTACTTAACACAATGTCTAACACAGTGGTTCTCGACCTTCCTAATGCCGCAACCCTTTAATACTCATATGTGGACGTATCTTCATGTGGGCGGACCCACCTGGAGACAGATAGAGGAATGGTGTCTCAGTTCCTAAGACCATTGGAAATATGTGTTTTCCAATGGTCTTAGGCGACCCCTGTGACTCCTATGTAAGGGTCATTTGATCCTCAAAGGGGTCACCACCCACAGGTTGAGAACCGCTGGTCTAACACATAGTTGGTATTTAATAATAGCTGGCATTATATAATGCTTTATGGTTCACAAATATTATCTCATTTGAATCTCATAAAAACCCTGGAGAGTGGATATTATTATCATGCCAATTTTACAGATGAAGAAAATAAAGCACAGAGAGGTTAAGTGCCTTGTTCAGAGTCACACAGCTAGTAAGTTTCTGCGGCTAGACTTGAACCTAAGTCTTTCTGACTCCAGGCCAAGCACTTTATCCACTCTGTCACCTACCTGTCCTACTGATTGGATATGGAAGATTGAGAAAGAGTGAAGAGTTTGTAGATGGCATCTAGGTTTCTGGCTTGAGTGACTTAGTTTCTTCATCCATGTAAATGGAGATAATAAAAGCATCTGTCTGACAGTATTGTGAGAATCAAATGCAATAATATTGGTAAAGTGCTTTGCAAATCTTAATGTGCTACACAAATTATTATTAATATATTATGACATAATAGGAAGAATTCCAAATTTAAAATCCAAGGAAGTTGAATTCCTCTTCCAGCTCTGCTCATTTCTGGCTAGATGACTCTGGGCAGGTTGCTCTACTTTTCTAAGCCTCAGTTTTCTCCTGTAAAATGGGGATATTAGTATTAGCCCTATCTCAACTCATAAAACTGTTATGAAAAAAGTACTTGATAAACTAGAAGACATAAGCTATTGTCATAACATACAAATTATGAGTAAAGTATGTCAAAGGTAGCCTTAAAGAGTTAGCTGGAATAATTACACTGCATATAATTATTATGTAGTTATTCATAAACATTCTCATCAAGATAATGGGCCACCATCTTTAATTCTGAAAAATGTAAAGTATAGCAAGTGAAGCTGGGCTTCCCCTGACTGATTTTGGAAGTGAGGGTGTTTTTCACCTGGGGACCTGTGGTTTCTGATAACTCTCTGGTCTCTGGTACCCAAATAGATGAAATAGGGCTCTGAGAACTCCCCCACATCTCTTTTCATGGGATGGGGAAGAGTTTTTTAGTACAATGAGGGTCGTGGACTGGGATGAGAGTCTGGAGAGTCTGCTTCTTGGGGAATCACCAGAGATTGTAAAGGAAATACCTCAGAGAAACTGAGGACTTTCTGTAATTCATTTCATCTGACTGTAATTGAGAGTCTGACATGTGCCACATGTGGCTGGAGAAACAAAAGCAAATAATGCCTGGCCTCAACCAGCTTGCATTCGATTGAGCACAGATGGATTTAGTGACTAGATAGTGGGAAGATTTGGGTTTGAATGGTGCATCAGATATCAGCTGGGTGACTCTCTGAACCTCAGCGTCATCTATATGATGAAGAGGAAGGACTCCTCTTCCTGAGTTCAAATCTGCCTTTGGATACTTAATAGCTATGTGAACCTGAGCAAGACACTGTACCCTGTTTGCCTCAGTTTCCTCATCTGTAAAATAAACAGGAGGAGGAAATGGAAAACCGCTCCCTTTTCCTTGCCAAGAAAACCCCAAATGGGGTCATAAAGAATCAGACAGGACTGAATAACAACTTATTGACTGAGAGATTTGTGTACATTCTCAAATAATCACAGATTTAGGGATGGAGGGGACCTTACAGGCTATTCAGGCCAACCTCCTCATTGTATAGATGACACTGAGGTTCAGAAAGCCACCCAGCTGATGTCTGATGCACAATTCAAACCCAAATCTTCCCACTGTCTAGTCACTAAGTCCATCTGTGCTCAATCGAATGGAAGCTGGTTGAGGCCAGACATTATTTGCCTTTGTTTCTCCAGCCACACATGGCACCTGTCAGACTCTCAATTACCAATGTCTGTTGAATTGAAGTGAATTGATCAGTTCAAGGGGAGATGCAAAATTAAGATATTTTCCCCCAGCCTCCAATAGAGGGTCATGATGTACAGAGGTCATTCTGACAGCTTACCTTTTGTTTAATAAACGCTTTTGTCATCACAACCTCACACAGTAGTGTGTAAATGTACTAGAGAGGTTAAAAAAAAGAACAAAGCTGAAGTTAAAGGGAATGAGAACAGAACTGAGAAGTACGTGGGGCAAGGGAGTGATGGAAGAAGGCTTCTTGGAAGAGGGAATTTGAAAGGAGCTTCTTAAAGACAAAAAGGGATTCATCAGACAAAGGTGTGGGGAGGGTGGTGAGGGGATGGTATTCCAGGCATGGGGAACTATGTGAGTGAAACCTTAGAGGGAATGGAATATACGTATCTAACAATTTTAGGTTTCACATCTGATGCTATCTTTCACTGTTTGTGCTGAATTTTGTTTTAGGGACATCTGGCCTCTTGGCAATGTTTGTCCAAGATGGGTGGTTGAGCCTAAGAATCTGGGTTTTATTTTCTAACTAAAGCTCTGGCTAGAAACTAGCCTGACTTTTCTTACTGGCAAAGATCTTGATGTCCAAACCACTGACCCAATAGCTTTTCCAGTTCTTGCTGTGAAGAGGATGCTGAGTTTGGAGCCTCAAGATCTGAATTTGAATCCTTCTTATTTCGTTGGGCAAATCTCTTCACTCGTCCAGGCTTCAGTTTCCTTCTCTGTAAAATGAGAGGGGTTGGCCTAGATAGCCTCTAACGTCCCTTCTAGTTCTAAATCTATTATCCTGCCCTCTCTGAATGCCCAATATAAAGGCATTTTGGTGGAAGGGGTGTTTTGTCTTCTCTCATTACAGATTGTGATTTCAAGAAAATGAGACCAAGAGGAAGTGTTCTGGAAAGCTGACCTTCCTTGTAATCCTCCCCCATAACCAAATGGTGTTGGGGAATCCTATTCCTTTACAGAGAGCAGAGCAGAGAGCATCTGATCCCTAAACTCTATCTTCACCACGAGTAAGATTTCATAAAAAATGCCCTCCAGTTTGCCAAGGGCAGGGAAGAAAGATTCTGGCAGAACAACGCCCTGTCCTGTCCCAGGAATAGCTCCTTGCCTCCAGAGCAGCTGCTTGAGGCCTGTCCTCTCCACCCAGTACCACTGGGCCTGTCACTGTGCCCAGCTTTATGCAGTTCATTTCAGTGTCCGTTTATTCTTCCAAGCCTTGGGAAGCCAGTCAATCTGCCAGGCAGAACCAAGGCTTATAAACAGTGGGGGTGGGAGGAGGGATCATGGTGGGGTGTGAATGAGGCTTGGGGGGTGGAAGAGGGGGAAAGATAGAGCAAGCACCCACATGCACGCACACACACATCAATGAAAGCTCTTAAGCGATTTGTTCAGAGAGAAGGAAAGGAGAACCTGCTCTGCTCCTAGGGCATAAACAAGGATTTGAGGGCAGCTTTAAATAGCTTTCATTAAAAGCCAGTCGGCAAGAGCTTTGGGAATCTCAGTTCATATTGGCTCTTTGCCCATCTTCTCTGATGAGTCACACGGCAGCAGAGGAGTCTCTAGTCCCTCCTGGTCTGTTGCTGCCTGTGAAAAGCAGCCTAGCAGTGGAGAGAGGGTACTGGCCTGAGCTTCATGGAACCTGCATGGGAGTCCTGACCCCATAACTGACCAGGACTATTGCCTGCTGGAGGGGGAGCAGAGCTAGATGCAAGATGAGCAGAAAGAGAAGAGATACAGATGCATTAATCAATCATTAAGCCTTCATTAAACATTTCCCATGTGCCAGGCACTGTGCTAAGTGCTAGGGCTGCAAAGAGGGGCAAAAACCAGTTCAGTCCCCTTGGGGATCTTGTACTTTAACTGGGGATACAACATGTAGTAAATACAGACATATGAGAGATAGACAGAGTATATAGAAGGTAGCCTTAAAAGGGACTGTTCTAGAAGCTGCAGGTGAAGGATTGGGCAAGGGGTGGGGGTAGTGAGAGGTAGCAATAGAGTCTTGGAGGAAGCCATGTATTCTTAGAGAAGGAGGGAAGGAAGATCTAGGAGTGGGTAGTGAGTTCTCCACCACTGGAGGTCTTTGAGCTAAGGCTGGACGACCACTTGTCGGGTATATCCCAGAAAGAAAACTTGTTCAGGGCCTCTCGTGTTCCTTCCAGGAAGGCAGCCAGGTGGCACAATGGTTAAAAGAACTCTGGCTCTAGAGTCAGGAGGACCTGAGTTCAAATCCAGCCTCAGATACTTGCTAGCTGTGTGACCCTGAGCAAGTCCCTTAACCTCTGTTTGCCTCACTTTCTTCAATTATAAAAGGAAGAAGATAATATCATCTATCTCACAGGGTTGTATTTGTAAAATACTTAGCACAGTGCCTTGGCACATTTTAGGGACTATGTAAATGTATATTCTCTCCTCTCCCTTCCAATGTTGAGATTCTGTGGTTCTGGGATTTGGGGCAAGAAGCAGGAGGCTACACTGGAATCTGATGACCTCTGTTATAAAACTTATCCTTGTCATGTATTACCTGCCCGGCTTTCGGCAAGGTGTCACTTCTCCAGATCTCAGTCTCCTCCTATATAAAAAATGAGAGGATTCAGCTAGGTGACCTCTAACTAAAGTCCTCCCTTCCACCTCTAACTGATCTCAGCACAAGGAGACCAAGAAATAATCCCTTCCAACTTTAAATCTATATGACATTACTTTACCTTTCTGTAAAATGGGCATAATGATGCCTATACTTAGAGAAGCTGTGTGAGGGAGTACATAGGGAGCTGGCTTCAGAGTCAGGTCCAGTCCTGCTTATGATGTAGACTGGTTTTGTGACCCTGGGCAAGTCACTTAGATTCCCTACTTGTGGGGGAAGCATAATCATAAAATATAATGATGATAGAATATCAACATTAGAAATAAAATAGGTGATTGTGAAATTAGTAGGCAGCAGGTAAGCATAGTAGCTAAAGTGCTGGGCTTGAAGTTCAAATACTGCCTCAGTCACTTACTAGATATAAGTTAACCTCTCTAAGCCTCAGTTTCTCCATCTGTAGAATGGGGATAATAATAGCACCCACTTCACAAGGTTGTTGAGAGGATCAAATGAAATTACATATATAAAATGCTCTGCAAACTTTAAAGTGCTGTGTAAATGCTAGCTATTATGAGGACAACAGTAATAAGTAACAATTAAGCAATATGATCATAATATAATAATAACAATTATAACCCGCTGAAGTGGGTAGAGTGCCAGGGCTAAAGTTGGGAAGATTCATCTTCATGAGTTCAAATCTGGCCTCAGACCCTTACTAGCTGTGTGACCCTGGGCAGTCACTTCACCTTGTTTGCCTCAGTTTCCTCATCTGTAAAATAAGCCAGAGAAGGAAATGGTCAACCACTCCTGTATCTTTGCTGAGAAATCTCCACATGGGGTCATGGAGAGTCAGACACCACTGAAAACGGTTGAATGACAACCACAAATGTTAATGGGATTAATGTCATAATGATAATTAAATCTAACACTATCCATCCTAACAAAGACGAGTCTAACAAGATAAACTGAGTTTATCCTGTGTTTGTTTCAGGTAGAAAACTGAGGAAGGGGGAGGGGAGAAGGGGCCCCAAGTCTACCTCCCGAGCACTGGGCCAAAGGGGCCAAGAGCGCTCTGTGGCTCACAGAGGGAGGCGGCTTTGCAGACTCTGGGAAAGGCCAATGAATGGAGATGTGTTCTCTCTCCCAGTTTGTGGGCAGAGCTGGAATAAAGAGACTCCAAACAGAGAGCGGGTCCCCTGGAGAGCGGGGAGTGTAAACTTCGCTATGGTTTAGGCCTCTGGGGGCTGGGCAGGGGCTCAGGGTTACTGGGCTACAAGGATGCTTAGGGAAGAGGAGAGAATAAGAATGGAGGGGGAGAGAAAGTCTAGCTAAGAACCCCTGAAGGGATGGACATCCCCCCCCACGACTGAGGAGTTTTTCCCTGGGGTCCATGAACTTAAAAAAAATTGATAGCTATTTTAAAATAATTGGTTTCCTTTATAATACTATGTATTTTATTTCACACATTTAAAAACGTGATTCTGAGAAGGGCTTCACCCAACCAACTGCCAGAGGAATCCATGACAAAAAAAGGCTAACTCCTACTTACTGAACAAGGAAGAGAAAGGATATGGAGCTGGTCTAGAGCTGCCCTCAAAGAGTGTGTGCCTATGTACACAGGGAGAGGTAGAAGGGATGTACTGGGCAGAGAAAATTCCACCTAAACATTCGGCTTGGTTGTGTAGCTACAAGTAAAGGATATCTCAGGTCTCCCAAGAGATAAAAATGAAACCCTCAATGGGGAAGCAGGCTGTCTGGGTGCTAGTTGACTGTGTGACATATAGATTTAGAATGGGTGGGGATCCCAGAGGGCATCGAGTCCAACCTCTCATTTTACAGAATAGGAAACTGAGGCTGGGAGTGATGAAAAACTTGGCCCAGAGGTTTGTTCTTCAACTGTGTCTAACTCTTCGAGGTCCTGTGGATCAAATCATGCCAATGCCGTCTGTGAGATCTTGGCAAACATACCAGAGTGGTCTGCCATTTCCTTCTCTGATAGATTAAGGCAAACAGAGCTTAAATGACCTGCCCAGTATCAGATAGCTAGTAAATATCTGAGGCAGGATTTGAACTTGGGTTTTTCTAAATCCAGGCCCAGTGCTCTATTCATTACTACCCATTAAAATAAATCAGGGACTACACCAACGGCCTGGGATAAAGGATGCCACAAAAGAAATGTGTGCTTGAAAAAGATAACCAAGGACAGGTTGTGTGCCCAACTGGTATCCACATGATGTGAAGAGAAATTGAGGAAGGCTCTCAGAATGTTGGACAGACCCCTAAGTCAGATTTATGGGAGGATGTGTGAAAGAATTGCCCAAGATGGACAAACGCTAACGAGTGGTGATATGCAGCACTGTAGGGAATATTCACATTGAGGAGACAACAGATCCATTGGAATAATTGAGGATTTGAATATTAATTGAACTTCAGCAAGTTCTATCATGGCCCAAACCTGTTTACTATAAACTCCTTTGACTGATTGTCCCTGGATGGTGAGTACCATGTTATCAAGTCAAAAAGTATTTCATGAGAAGCTGCTATGTGCCTTGGAACAGGGTAGGGAGTTGGCAAGCCAAGGATGTTGTCAGGGATATACAACCCAATAAGAAACTTATAGTTCAAAGACTTTTGTGTTTGGAATCAAAAGACCTGGATTTGATTTTTTAAAATTACATTTTATTTCTTTGATTAACAGAAACATTTTCCCTCTCCCTACCACTCGCTACTCTATTTAGGGGAAAAAAGAAAATAAAAATCATTATAACAAACTGAAATGGTCAACAAGACAGTTTTGCCCATTGGTTGTGTTAAAACAATATACAACTCTTCACCCTGATAGCGTCACCTTTCTGTTAGGAGGTAGTTAGCATGTTCCCACCTATGTTGCTCTGGAATAAAGGATGATCATGACATTGATCAGACTTCTTGCATTTTTCAAAGTTCTTTAATGTCACTGATATTATATAGGTCCTTCTCCTGACTCTGCTCCTTGCATTCTGCATCCATTTATGAAGGTCCCCAAAATATTCATTTTTATAATACTGACTGGTAGTATAAAATGTTTTTCAAGCTTTCCTCCCTTCTCTCTGCATCAATTCATAAGTCTTTTCATTTCTCTTTGAAACCATCTTTCCCCAAGCATCTTAGAGCACAATAAGATTCCATTACATTTATATACTATACTACATTCAATTTGAATCCTGTCTGTATCATTTCCTAGTTGTGTGATCTTTAACCTTTGTGGGTTTCAGTTTCCTCATCAGTAAAAAGGAAGGGACTGAAATAGGTGGTCTCTGAGTTCTACATCTGTGATCCTATGCCCCTACATTCTGTGGGGGTTGGGTCACCCCATACATGAAATTGAGAGAACAAGATAAATGCTCTAAGTTCCAGGCATGTGTTCTAAACTGTGAAGATTAGAAATTTGTGGAGGACAAGAGGATCAGAAGTTTGAAATGGTGAGTATTTGCTCCCAACTGGGTCCACTAGTCTAGCATCAATAATACAATGGAGAGAGAGAACAGTGAGCCTGGTACCTGAGTTTAGCTATTTAACCTCATAGCCTTCCCCATCTGTGAGATGTAGGTGTTGGTCTAGAACAGTGGTTCTCAACCTTCCTAATGCTGCCACCCTTTAATACTTGTATGTGGATGTATCTGCATGTGGGCAGACCCTCCTGGAGACAGATAGAGGAGTGGTGTCTTGGTTCCTAAGACCATCGGAAATATGTGTTTTCCAATGGTCTTAGGCGACCCCTGTGACAGGGCTGTTTGACCCCCAAAGGGGTCACAACCCACAGGTTGAGAACTGCTGGTCTAGAAGGTCTCTGAGGACCCTTCCAGCTCTAGGCCTAGGGTCCTATCACACAGAAGCTTCATTGAAACTTAAATTTCAGAGTTAAAAGGGGCCATTGAGTCTAACTCTTACCTGAATGGAAATAGACTCTACATCACACACGACGAGTGGTCATCGATGCTCAGCTTGGAGACCTCCAATGCTAGGAAACCTACTCTCTCCAGAAGCACATCTGGTGGTTAGGAATGAGCATAATAAGACTCCTAACGCCCCCAGAGAACCGAGGAGGTCTCCATCAGTCTCAGCTCCAGGGCAGACGTCTTTCAGGGTGGTGGGCTTCCTCCACGGGAAGTCTCTTCTGTTTGGCAGCATTCCCCTATGCCCCTCCCTCCTCCCACACATTTCATACCCCTAGGTTTCCAACTGCTTCAGTTCCAGATCCCCCAGAACAGGTAGTTCAGCAAGTTCTGTCTTGTGATTTTGAGATGAAAAAAAAAAGAGAAAAATATAGTTTGTCAACATGATGGAATGCTTTTTATCCCATCAACTACTCCTTAATTGCATCTGCAGAGTTGATTTCTTTCTTCCATCTCCCAGTGATTTCACTAATAATATCTAACAACTTAATGAGTTAAAGGACTTGGCATTTTGTTATGACTTGGTAGCATCACGTTAGTGGGGCCTAGTGGATAAACAATGGTTTATTGAACCTAGGTTCAAGTCTCACCTTTGACACATACTGGCTGTGTGACCCTGGGCAAATTACTTAGCCTCTCACTGCTCTGAACAACTTCCTAAGACCAGACATTGCAGAGAAAGTGCTGACCCACTTTCACAGAAGGACATTCTTCTTCCTGTAGTTCCCTACATGAGCAAAATCACAGATACAGTCCCTATATCTATTCTTGGAAGCATGAGCCGAAGAGCCACAGAACCCAAAATTCAAATAGGGAGAAAAAAAGCCAACAAGATTTGTGATGTATGTCTATTTTAAAGAAAATGAACATCTGAGGAGAGAAAGTCAGGGGAATTTCTTCTGGAGACTTTCTCCGATTTGGGCATTTTTTACCCAGTGGTGGTTTTGTGAAGGTTTATGATTGATTTCTCGACTAGACAAGAGTCCCAGAAATGCGCTTCTATTGGCGATTGAGCTAAGGGGCCATATTCCTCCTCCGGTTGGGTACTAATATCTAAAGTCTCCTAAGGCTCTGACATATGATAATTTTGTCCTGTAATCTATGAAAATCTACGCATGTTTTTGGGGTAATAGCTATAATAGCTAACATTTCCACAGAGCAGTGGTTTTCAACCTTCCTAATGCTGTGACCCTTTAATACTCATATATGAGTGTATCTGCACGTGGGCGGATCCTCCTGGAGATGGATAGAGTAGCGGTGTCTCAATTCCTAAGCATCGGAAATATGTGTTTTCCGATGGTCTTAGGCAATCCCTGTGACCCCTCTGAAAGGGTTGTTCAATCCCCAAAGGGGTCGCGACCCACAGGTTGAGAACTGCTGCCATAGTGCTTATGATGTACCAGACACTGTGTTTTACAATTATTTAGCTTTATAATTATTATCTCATTTATAGCTATGATAGCTTTACAATTATTATCTTACTTACAGCTCTTAAATCTTTACAATTATCATCTCATTTGATCCTTAAAACAACCCTAGGAGATGGATGCTATTATGATCCCTTATTTTCCAGATGAGGAAACTGAGGCAGGCAACAGTTAAATGACTTTTGCTTAGGATCTCACAAATAAGAAATGTCTGGGGAAGGATTTTAACTCAGATCCTTCTGATTCCAGGCCCAGCTGTACCAAAAGTAGCAAAAGTTATTGAAGTCAAAGAAGATTCCTATAAAGTGAGAGGAAGCATAGAGTAGTTGGAACGTTCCATTCCTCACCAATGGCGGCTCTCATTTAGGACACTTTGTCCTCTGAGGTACCTTTCGGTGCTAGATCCATGACTGTGTAACATGAACATAATGGAAGATTGCATGGTAAGCAAAGACTAGTATAGGAAATTCAGTGATATTTGGGAAGAGGTCTTATAGTAAAATACCTCTGAGTCCTCAAATTGCAGTCCTGAGACCAGAGATCAAGGCTTGACTCTGTTTTTTATGACTTCTATGACCTTGGGAAAATCATATCACCATTCTGGGCCCCAATTTCCTCCCCTACAAAATGAGAGGCTTGGACCAGATGACTTCTGAGGTCTTTGGATACATCTATGATTCTATGACTAGTTATTTAACGACTCAGAGACTCCGTTTCCTTCTCTGTAAAATGAGGGGATTAATTAGATCGCCTAGGAGGTCCCTTCCAACATTAGAGTGATGAATCTCTAATTCTAAGACGGACATGTTAATAGAACCAGAAAAACACACACACATACACACATACACACCCAGTGACTACAGTAGTGTAAACAGAAAGAACAAGAAATGGCAACAGAACTGTGTAATTATGATGACCAACCTTGGCATTTTTCACTGGAGAGGTGGGGCACTATGGATGTGGAGTGTCACATATGCTATTGAGTGTGATTGAAGTGGTGCTTGGTTTTACTGAACTTTTTCTTTGTTTTAAAGTTTTGATATAAGGGAAGGTGTTGGGTGGATGGGGGCCAGTGAGAGTGATCTATTCAGAGATGAATGTGTCATATACAAAACAATAAGTTTCAACAAAACCTTTTTTCAACAGAAAAAAAAGAGTTTAAAACAAAAAGTTTGTACACAATAGATGCTTAACAAATGTTGGTAGATTTGAGTTTTATGAAATAACGCAAGGAGAAGAAGAAGAAGAAGAAGAAGAAGAAGAAGAAGAAGGAGGAGGAGGAGGAGGAGGAGGAGGAGGAGGAGGAGGAGGAGAAGGAGGAGGAGAAGGAGAAGGAGAAGGAGA
>JAQQSU010000502.1:0-22315 GCA_028627135.1 Pseudochirops cupreus | reverse complement strand
AAATTTTGTGTGTATGTTATTCCCTCCTTAAGCCAAATTCAAAGAGAGTAAGGTTGACCCATTCCCTTTTGCCTTCCTGTTTTTCCTCTCCATTGTAACAGTTTTCCCTTGCCACTTTTATATGAGATAATTTACCCTATTCTGTCTCTCCCTATCTCTTCTCATTATATTCCTCTCTCACCTCTTAATTTTACTTTTTAAATATCGTCACTTCCTATTCAATTGATCCTGTGCCCTCTGTCTATGTATACCTGTACATATATATATGTGTATATATATATATATATACATATGTATATATATACATACTCACATATGTATACATACACACATATACATATACATACACCCACACATATATATATATGCATATTACACATTTATATTCCCTTCAACTATCCTCATTCTGAGAAAAGTTTCATAAGTTATCATTTTTCCATGTAGAAATGTAAATAGTTCAACTCTGATAACTTCCTTTTGATTTCATTTCCCTGTTTACCTTCTCATGCTTCTCTCGCTTCTTATATTGGAATGTATTGGAATGTCAAATTTTCTATACAACTCTGATTTTTTCATCAAGAATGCTTGAAAGTCTTCCACCTCATTGAATGACCATATTTTCCCCTGAAACATTGTACTCACTTTTGCTGGCTAGGTGATTCTTGGTTTTAATCCTAGCTCCTTTGACCTCTGGAATATAATATTCCAAGCCCTTCAATCCCTTAATGTAGAAGCTGCTATTCCTGGGTTATCCTGATTGTGTTTCCAGAATATTCAAATTGTTTTTTCTTGGCTGCTTGTAATATTTTCTCCTTGATCGGGGAACTCTGGAACCTGGCTATAATATTCCTAGGAGTTTTCTTTTTGGGATCTTTTTCAAAAGGTGATCAGTGAATTTTTTCAATTTCTATTTTGCCCTCTGATTCTAAAATATCAAGGCAATTTTCCTTGAAGGGTGATTTCTAGCTTCTTTTTTTGATCATGGTTGTCAAGTAGTCCAATATTTTTCAAATTATCTCCCCTGGATCTATTTTCCAGGTCAGCGGTTTTTCCAACGAGATATTTCACATTATCTTCTATTTTTTTATTTGTTTGCATCTGTTTTATAGTATCTTGATTTCTCATAAAGTCATTTGCTTCCATTTGCTCCATTCTATTTCTGAAGGAATTACTCTCTTCCATGAGATTTTGAAATTCTTTTTCCATCTAGTAAATTTGGCTTTTTCAGGTATTCTTCTCCTGATTGGCTTTTTGGACCTCTTTTGCCATTTGAGTTAGTCAGTTTTAAGGTCTTATTTTCTTCAGTCAGGTTGTTGACTCTCTTTTCATTATTTTCTTGCATCATTCTCATTTCTCTTCCCAATTTTTCCTCCACTTCTCTTACTTGATCTTCAAAATCTTTCTTGAACTCCTCCATGGCCTGTAATCAGTTCCTATTTTTATTGGAAGATTTTGGTGTAGGAGTTCTGATGTTGTTGTCTTCCTCCCATTCCACGCTTTGATCCTTTTTGTCCTCAAAAAAAGGAATCAAAGTTGAATGGATGTACTTGCTTTATTTCTTTTGCTTGCTCATGTTGCCACTCACTTACTTGACTTTTGAGCTCTTTCCCCCAGTAGAACTCTGCTTCCAGGGAGGAGAATTTTGTCCCAAATCACTGGGGTTTTCACAGATGCTAGAGCTTTTAATTGGGTGCCCTCTCTATAGCCCCTACATGCTCTGGCTCACTGGTCACACTTCCCAGGACCTCCACCCAAGACAGTGATCTAAATCCAAGCAAGTCGAAGCAAGACTGATCACCCTCTAAATTGTCACTTCTTCCCCCTATGATCTGCAGGCCAGGAGAGCTGAAGCAGCTGCATGGCTGCAGCACCTCCCCTGCTTCTTACCTTCTCACCCTGGGGGCAGTGGCCAGACCCCACTCTCAGTTCCCCTGTTCCCACAAAGTCCACACTGACCTTTTACTTTGTATTTGGCATTTACGGGTTGATAATTCTGGAAACCATCACAGCTGCTGGTGATCCACTCTCCCAAGTTCCCTCCAGCCACTGTTGGTCAGGGCCACCCTGGGGCTAAAACCATGAGCTCACGTGGGGCTCTGCTCACTTCCCAGCATGCTGTGATGGACCCTTCCTATAGGCCTGCTGGGCTGCCTTCACCAGGAGATTTGTTTCTCTCTGTCACTTTGTGGGCTCTATAGCTCTAAAATTTGTTCAGTCATATTTTAAGGTATTTGAGGTGGTTATGGGGGGAGCTCACAGAGTTTTCCTGCTTCTACCCCACCATCTTGGCTCCCTCAACAAGCATTAAATAAATATCTATTAAGGGATCAAGGGTAAGCGATAGAGATTCAAAACTTAAAAAAAAAACAATTAATTTCTTGTTCTTAAGCAGCTTACAATCTAATATTAATGATAAGACACAAAATAAATTCAGTTCAATATAATTCATATTTATCCTATTTATAAAGTCTATTCTACTAGGTAGCCAAGATTCAGATATGAAAAACAACAACGAATAACATTACACTTTGCTTGGGGAAGCATACAGTGTAAATGGGATAGTCATGGTGAAATATGAATGAGGTAGAATTTCATAAAGGAGAGACAGAATTTTTTTTCCTATGAAGAATATGTAGAGGATAAGACCATTTTCAACTGAGGGAATAAGATAAGGCTTCATTAATCACATTAGGCCTTTATAGAAAATATGCATTTTATCAGACAGCACTGTGGAGGGAATGCATTATGTGTATGACAAGTGACAAATTTGGATGCATAGAAATAGGAGAGGATATAATGAAATTAAATATTTTCCATTTTTACTATTTTATCAAACATAAGTTCTTTGAAGGCAGGGACTGGTTTACTTTTGATTTTTTATCTGTCAAAACCTAATACAGTGTTTTAAGTACAATGGGTACTCAATAGATCAGTGGTTCTCAACCTTCCTAATGCCATGACCCTTTAGTATGGTTCGTGTTGTGGTGGCTCCCAACCATACAATTATTTTTGTTGCTACTTCATAACTGTAATTTTGCTAGTGTTATGAATTGTAATGTAAATATCTGATATGCGGGATGTATTTTCATTGTTACAAATTGAACATAACCCACAGGTTGAGAACTCCTGCAATAGATAGTTACTAAATTAAATTTAAATTGAATTTTTTAATAATAATAATAGTAGTAGCTAGCATTTAATAGCATTTTAAAGTTTTCTAAGTTATATGCAAATATTGTCTTATCCTCACAGCACTGAGAAGGAAATGTTATCATCCTCAGTTTGCAGATGAGGAAACTAAAACTGACAGAAGTGAAATGACTTGTATAGTCACACAGCTACTAAGAATCTGAACATCAATTTGAACTCCGATCTTCTTGACTTCAAAAGCAGCACTCTAAACGCTATCTGACCCAGTTTCCTCAATTTTGCCTAAAATACAGATGCCAACCAGGAAATACTAAAATGAATGCCCTAGAATGGTGAGGTCTCAATGGGGATTAGATAACATGAATTTGTAATATACACAGCTGTCATAACTGAATAGGAAACTGAGTAGGAATAGAGTAGAAAAAGAGACAATTGAGTAGGAACATTGGGAGCAAATGGTAAATGGAAGGGATAATATTTAGGGAGACCAAGGGGGGAAAAAAGAATTAATGGTTAAAAGATAAAATACTTATGAACTAAACAATCATGAGTTCAAGACTATGAAGATAGGAAAATGAGACCAGATCAGGATGATGGATTGACTGATCAGGGTGGAGTATAGAGAGGTCTGAGACTAAAAAAAGGATTTGGTACTGAGACAGAAGAAGGGCTGAAAGCATAGGAATTTAAAATCAGAGATGAATGTCAGGGTTCAAAATAATAGAAGTGATGCAATTATAAGTGGTTGTGAGACCTAGCCTATGACCATACTTGTAAGCAGCTGAGGTGGAGTGAAGTATAGATCAAATAAATGGAGGCATTTAATGAAATGAGAAATTAACTCACTCAAAGGGAAAGAAATATGCAGTACAGATAATGAGCATACCCAGTACTTAAAAGTTTGCAAAATACACATTTGAGCTCTACAATAATCCTGAGCAATACTGCAAGTATATCATTCCCCTTTTACAGATGAGGGGAATGTGCACATGCTATACAGCTGGTACATATACCAAGGTACTGACCATTGCATTTTCCTCTGCAATATTCACAAGAAAACATTTAAGAGTCTCTTCCAGAAGGCTTTGAGATTCAAACTATCAGTCCATCCTTAGTAGGCTCCATTCTTTGAAACCATAGAAATATTTTCCTGCCTCCATTCATTAATTGAACAAAATTTTATAAAGCACATAAATATAGTCAATGGAGTCTTTTGCGTTCTGTATTTAAATTATGTTCTTTTTTTAATGGAGCAAATAGCTTCATTGTACGAGGCCTGTTAGCCTCACCTGTTCCTATCTTAAAGACAAATTTTACCTTGGCAGTATAATCTGTCTAGATCGTAATGTTTTCCTTCAAAGAGTTCCTTTCTTGGTTTATCTCACTGTCTCCCTCTTTTGTTTTTTTTTCTGATTTTATTTATATTATTGATGAAGCCTGTAGCCAGAGTCCGTTAATAATGTCATTGAGGGCAGACACTTTTTCCTGTGGTTTATTCCACACCTAACTTGGTACCTTGCAGATAGAATTTAATAAACATTATTTGCTTGACTGGTATTGGACTGATGCATCAAAAATGATTGATGATCTGGAAAACACTTCAACCTCTGTTGGCCTCATCTGTGGTCTTGTCTCAGGCATAGAGTGGGTAGGACAACATAAATGCCTTCTGAAATAATACTTAAAGTGATTTTGAAATCAAAGCTCAATAAATAAGAACAGATTATTAAGTTCCTATTATGTGCCAGTCATAGTGTCAATCACTGTGGGTAAAAAGAAAAGGAAAAAAAAAAGTCCCTGTTCTCAAGAAGTTCATTTTGCAATGAGGGAGACAACATGTAAACAACTATATTCAAGCAAACTATGTATAGCATAAATTGTAGATAATGAACAGAGTGAAGGAAATAGCATTTAGGATATTGGAAAAGTTGTATGGAAGTGGTAGGACTTTATCTAGGACCTAAAGTAAGCCAAAGGAGGGCAAGAAACAGATAAGAAGGAAACAAGTCAGGGCTGGGTAATAGTGAAAATGCACAGTCAAGAAATTGAGAGATGGGCTTTAAAAGTCAAACAGAAGTTTTTTTCTGTTTGATCCTGGAAATAATAGGGAGCTACTGGGGTTTATTGAATGACTAGGGTTTGTGGGGGGCAGGGGTGATATGGTCATATTTCTGAATTAGAAAAGTCAATTTGACAGCTGGGTGGAGAATGGACTATAATGGGAGGAGATTTGAAGTAGAAAGTACAACCAGGAAGCTATTGCAATGGTTAGGTGTGAGGTGATAAGGCATTATCCCAAAAGTGCAACATTTTTTCAGCATGGTAGACTTAAATTAATTTGGTGAATTGAACTCAATTAAGCACACTTACAAGCTAAGTCTATAATTCTTTGTTTTATTTTTCATTCAGTTTTTTTTTTAGTTGTTCATCTGGAGGAAATTTTTGCTGAGAAGAAACATAATGAATTGAGTAGTTTTGCCTTTGCTCTGAAATATGCTAACATTTCATCTTTCCAAGCTGAAGATTTTTCACATCCTTATTCTTTCCACATTTTTACTTGTGAGAGGCACTTGTATGTAGTCAGTTGAAAGTGACCTGATTTGAGATCCAGGAAGACTTAAACTTAAGTTCTACCTCAGACAAATATTAACTGTATGTTCCTGGGCAAGTTATTTATCCAAACAATACTAGGTAACTCTCTGAAGCCAAATAGAAGGAGTTTTCTCATTCAGAAGTTTCTTTATATTAAGCTAATACCAGGTCAAATCGTATTCATACTTTAATAAAATAAAAATAAACTAGTGTTCTTTCATTTTCAGATTTCTTTTTCCTCCACAAGTCTCAGCTCAATTGTGGTTTTAGGATTATATTATTGTTTTCTTTTTGTCCTTGATTATATACCCTCTCTTGTAGGCCTGGACTCTTCGATAAAGGCCGAGACTTAGTTTAGCTTAATTTCCTCCCTCTTCCTTCCTAGAACTGAAATCCAGGTGTGAGTTTTCAGTGTGAGAAGTTTCCCAGGCCAGGGGGGATTTCCATAGGGGTTATTTTTATCTAGGGGTCACTAAGTAGGTCTTTGTGAAAGGGAACTTGTGATCCATTATTCCTCTGATGGTATTGTAATTGTTTACCTGAACACTTAAACTCTGAATCACTTCACATCTGGAACTCCTCTTGAGATGGGCTCTTTTTACTTTATGAGCACAGAAGCTTTGAAAGGACAAGGAGGAAGGCCTCCAACTCTAAGTTTTCCAAAAGAATTTACAGAAAGACCAAAGAAAACCCCGAAAGGATAAAATATTAAGGATGAGTGGGGATCTGCTCTGGCAGAACAGGGATGCACACTAAATAAATCATAAATCCAATTATGTTTGTACCTTTAACCTCTGAACTCAGAGACAAAACCATTCAGCTACAGAAAGGTGGTGGGTTTTTTTTTTTTATTTCTGTAGTTGACATTTTTTTCCTAATTGAGATATTTAATCAATCGAAGAACAAGTATTTATTTTGTAAACTATGTTAAACAGTGATTATATACACGTTTAACAATTTTAGTTGAAATTTTCTTCCTATTTTACCTGGAATTTTTATAAAGTTATATAATCTAAGGATATAGAGACTGAAAGGCCCTTAGAGATAATTGCTTCCAATTCTTCCCCACAGAGGAAAATATACTGATGTTAATCAGAGAAGTTAAGTGACATCTATAATTCACACAGTTTCATCCTTTACAAGACTTATTCCTTTGTAAGCAGTCTCTTGACATGAAGTCATATCTGTTTTTCCCTTAACTTTTTGAAGTTCTGTCTCTCATAAAAGTAAAAACAGGCCCTGTTATAGCCATTTTCTCCTATCCTTGATTTTTTTTTTTATGAACTTGAAATGATCTGGTCACTTTGCCCTTAAGGTTCCTATCATTCTTTTACTTTAAAGTATCTTGGCAAATCGTCTCAATGTCTCCAAAAAGTGCTCTAGTAAAACTGCACAGCTTCTAGGTTGCTATGTCAGGTCTAGACATGGTAACCTTCTGTCTCTCTTATTATGGGATTATTGGATGATTACTTACTCCTCATGGCTAGATTCTTCCTATATGTTAGTGTCTGCATATTGTCCTTAGTGTTTCAGAAATGTTGGCCAGTGATACACAAAACCGTATGGAATCATGGATGGTTCTTGTGAAAAAATATCTGTTGTATCATTCCAATGACATAAATATCCCCCATCCTCCATTTTTCATCTTTTTCTTCTACTCATTCACTTCTTGATAAGAGATTTCTTCCCCTCTACCTAACTACCCATACTTTCCCTCCCTTCCTTGCATCCTTCCTAGATTATTTCCTCTGTCTTAAGAATCTATCATGCTTAATTAACTAGAGCATGAAAATGTAGTTTTGAAATCTTTTCATCTTCTCCTCCAGCTCAGAGAACAGCTTGTAATTTCAGAAGACAAAACTGCACATGTATGTATGTATATTTTATATCTTGCATGTCACTCCAACAATCCCCTTGTTGTACATATTTCATCAATGTCTAGATGAACTTAAGAGTTCTTTTTAGTTTTTCCTAAAAATTTCCCATTATCAACTGGGGAGAAGGAGACAATTCAGTCTAACTGGAGCAGCAAGGCACCGTGAGAGAGAGCCAGGAGACAGCAGACATCAGGCAATTCAAGTCACCACCACCACCTTGACCATCTCCCCAGACCTATTCAAGAGCTACAAACCATGTGCAGATCAAGCAGCATGAAAAGCAACCTCAGCTGAAGGGCACAGAATAGGACCTCACAGCAGAGACAGAGAAGGTTCAACACTGACTCAAGATTATCACAGGTGGGACAGTGGGGAATTCACTAAGGTATGGCAAAGGACCTAAAGTACTATACTCTTCATTTGATGAGAGGTTAAATGACTTGAGATAATAGAAACATAAATGTAAAAGTGGAACAGACCTTGGAGTTCATCTGTTCCAACTCCTTCATTTTACAGATAAGGAAATAGAGGCCGAGAAAAGTTAAAAAATTTGCTTAGAGTCACAAGGAAGTCACAGCACTATTTGAACTCAGGACCCTAGTGCTTCCAAGTCCCAGACTGTTTTATTGAATCATCTGCTTCCAAAGGCAGCCCAGGATCACATACAAGCTTCTGCTTACATCATATTATCTCTCTGTGCCCTAATTTTCATACTCTTTTAGTTAAGACTTATTTTTTACCTCAAGTATTAGGCTTTTCCTTCCTTGTCTTCTATTTTTGAAAGGAGAATTTATTCCATGACAGCTCTACCCTGCAATGTAGAGAAGGATAGTGGGAATTAGATATAGATCTTTCCCCTGACTTTTTCCCTACTTAGGAATGATCCTTTTCCCTACTTAGGAAGATTCATAAAGTACCTACTTTGTGCCCCACACTATCTAAAACACTTGAAAAATAGTATTTTATTTGATCCTCACTATAACCCTGGGGGGTAGGTGACATTATTATTCCATTTTACATTTCAGAAAATTGAAGCAGACAGAATTAACATGACTTAACTGAGCTCACACAGCTGTTTAATGTCTGGAGTCACATTTGAACTCATATCTACCTGACTCGAGGAAGAGTGCCAACTAGCTGTCTTAGTAATAAACCATAACTGATATGCACACGTGGTGGTCTCAAAATATCACACAGTTAATCAGTAGCACAATAATAAGAAATGGTTGGAGACTGGGCCAAATGTGGCCCACTGCTAGTTTTTGCATAACAAAAATAACATTCTTAGGCAATAAGCTATACAAAAACAACATTGAGCCAGGTTTGACTCACTGCTTATAGTTTGCTGACCTCTGACCTAGAAAAAAGGATCTTACTTTCTGTATGTCTAAAACATCTTCAGTATATTGCTGAAGGCTATGGATTCCTCCTCAACATAATATTACTAGATGCATAAAATAACAGCTATTTGGTTGCAAAAGATGCCAAATAGTATTGAAAATAAAGATGTAATTTTTCTTCTCATTCAAATTCATTGGTTTCTTGAAATCTGTCTGTGGAGCCAGACTTCAGATTAAAAACTTCTGACCTAAAGGAATGTCTCTAAAATAATGGTTGGATGCCTTGCTGAGTGGCTATGAGAGCATACAGATACAAGTTGCTTGCATGAAAAGACTTTAATGAGTCCTGACTTGCACCATTGTTGGAAGAGGGGCAGCAAGGTGGTGTGGTAGATAGAGCACTGGGCTTGAAATCAGAAAGACTTATCTTTTTGAGTTCAAATATGGCTTCAGACACTCACAATGTGACCCTGTAAATTACTTAATCCTGTTTGGCTCAGTTTCCTCATCTGTAAAACAAACTAGAGAAGGAATTGGCAAATTACTTCATTATCTTTACCAAGATAACTCCAAAATGGAGTCATGAAGAGTCAGACATGACTGAAACAATTAATAAAATTTTTGTAAGAACTCACACCCATAAGACAATGGCTACATTGAAATAACAAAGTATAATTGCCTGGTATTTCTCAGGGCTTTAATTATTTTTTTTTGTCATGATGATATGTCTTTATTGTGCCTGTGATGTATCAAAAAGAGAAATATTGCGCTGAAAATCATATAGAATCATGCCAGTTTGCTGAGATATCTTCTGTGTGATGTTATAGTTAGTCTTGAACCATTAAACTTTTACAATGGTTAATTAAAATAGCATTATGTAGAGTTAATATCTAAAGTTTAGTAGCCTTAGAGGAGAAAGAACATATTAATTTAAGATATTATACATAAAATACAACTCTCATTAAAATGTTAGGGTAGTTTCTGAAAGATAAGTTTGGATTGGACACTCTCATTGGATCTTTTTTTTTTCCCAATAATATTTAGCACATCTGTACAATTCTAAATTTTCACAGCTATGCAAATCATAAACTACATAGTTTGCTATTTTACTTTTTATATCCTTGATTTTGCAGCAGCTATATTCCCAATATTTATTAGCTAATTTTACATTATTGTTATTAATTATTATTATTTTAACTCCTAGTGTTTTATTTTTTAATAAGTACCACTGCCAAGCAAAAGGCTGGGTAATAGCACATCCAGATGAATCCATTTTAACAAAACATTACACTGAGTCCCCTGCAGAGATGAGCACTACAGGGGTGGTAAGTAATGCAAAGGTAGTGACCATCCTCATTAGACTGCCCACTGAGTGGACAATGCATGTGGTTTAAGCTCTGTGGGTTAGCAACAGGAAGTAATTTAAGGATGATTGAAGAGCCTTTCCAGTCATTTAAAACACAATTATCTGCCTTTTGATGAAATTTAAAATACAGCAGTCTGATACAAAAGTAAAGCCATGGATGAAAGCTTCATCATTGGATCCACGTAGGTGTTATATGATTTTTATTATTTATGTCCATAAGAGAACTACAGGGAAAGCTGTTAGGTGTGACTAGTGCATTTGGAACCCTTCGTATTGTGAAAAAAAAATAATTTCTTCAGTGAGAAAGTATTTATTGAGTAACTTCTATGAGAAATCACACCATGCTGCTAGGCTCTATGAGGGATATTAAAAGTATGACATTGTCCTCAAATAAATATTTTTTAAAAACTTCCTTTCTAATTAACAAATAAAATATATTCCCATGAATAAATTAGAAAACTTTAGTGCAATTATAAAGTGCCCCTATATTGAGATTCCAGGTATGTGTAAGGAGTTAGAAAAGGAGAAATTAGTGAGGGTTAGTCATGATTGGAGTGTGACAGAGAAGGGAAGACTTCAGCTAATCCTTGACATATTAATATAGATAGTTCAAGAGGTAGAGAATAGGAATATCAACCTTCTTAATAAAATCTTTATTGATTCCTTGGGTAGAAATTATTTCTCCCCCATTTCAGTTGTGCTCCTCTTTTGATTGTGTCATATTCTCATTTGTATTAGGTATAGTAGGATAACCAAAAGGGTGAATGGCCTTAAAATAAGTAATATGAGGATGCAGAGTAGGATGACCATTAGTACTGTGAGTTTAGAGAAAACATCTTCCCAGATAAAGTAATCTCTGAGGTCAAGGTAACAGAACTATGGGGTCTGCATTTAACTTCCCTCCTTAGTGGTGACGACAGGACAAACAAGAATGACTCTATTTTAAAAGGGACTTCCACTGTCTTAGAGATTTCCTCTTAACATAGGGAATTCAGCTGAGTAACCACAGAGTAACCACATGACTCCTTTGTTTACTAGACAAAGAGAACTTTTGCCATAATCATTTTATTTAATTCCCCCCAGGCTTATGTACCAAATAATAAAAAAAAAAAAGATTCTTCCTGGACTTTCAAGGAGTCCAAGCTAGGAAACATTTGAATCAAAGATAACTTGGAAGAACTGAGCCTGGAAAAAATAGGTCTTCAGGTATATAGCTAATCTTATGCCCATCAGACATTTGAAAGGCTGGAATGTAGAAAAATATGACTAGTTTCACTTAATCTCAAGAGACAGAATGAGAACAATAGGATAAGTTGCAAAGGTGGAAATTTAGGTTTGATGTAAGGAAATATAGCCTAATTAGTGCAGTTCAAAAGGGGAATGGGACAGTATCTGAATTAATGGGTTCTCCCTCATCAAAAATCTTCAACTAAAGGTATATCTACTGGTTATAGACACTTTTTTTCAGCTTTTTTTTTTAACTAGATGGGCTCTAAGATCCCCTCTAAATGAGAGTCTGTGATTTAAATTTATTTTAGTTTTACATGTCTTTTTTCCCCTCAATCATTAAATCCATCTGGGCAAAAACAACATCTTTATTGTTGTTTTTTTTTTATCTCCAAAGAAATATGGCAGAATCTACAGCCATATCAAGCCCCCTATGCATAGAGGAAATGCCCATTATTACATATTGTTTATTGAAGGAATTTTAAATTCTGTTTGTGAGGTAGACACTTGAGAAGTGAGAACATTTGAAATATATGCACAATGTTGAGTAATGTAAATATTGGAACTAGGGTGAGAACACAGTCAGGTCTTCTATGTATACTGACCCAAGGTTGATTCTGTAATTTTAGGTGATCAATCAATATTGAGAACTAATTGGTGTCTACTATGTGTAAGGTACTATGCTGGGCAGTTGGGGTATAAACACGAAAGTGAAAATTTTTCACCCTCAAAAAGCTTACATTCTACTAGTGCAGTAGAATGCTGGTTCACAGATAACTAAAAATCAACTCTAAGCACTGCAAATATTTGGTGATACTAATAGATAAGGAAGTCAGAAAAAGGTCTCTTGGAGAAGGTAGTACTTGATTTAAAACGTGAAGATTCTAGGGATTTCAAGAAATGCAAATGAGGAGGATTGGTTTTGGGAGGATGTTGGAAAGACAATTCCTAATCAGGTTTACATCAGTTAAGGTGGCATTGGAGGTCCCTTCCAATGCTAAGACTTTGTGATATTTTAGAATATTTGGTATAGAAAATAGGAAGGACAAGTTAGCAAAGATTATTACCTTAGTGATAGATGTAGTTTGAGTAGTATTTAAGTCATAAACACTGAAATTTTGAAAGAATTGAGGATGATAATAAAAAGGACATTTGGGGACCTAAGGAAGATCAAGAAAGTGATAGAACTACTTGCAGTGAAGATAAGGAATGGCAGACAAAAGGCAAATCTACTCAACTGAGATTTCATTCCTATTTTCTTTATCAAGGAGATTGGTCTAAAAAGTATATAGCAAAAATCCTTGGAAGGAAATTGAAACTAGATTTAATTTAATCGAACACATACTATGTGGTTGACATTGTGTAAGATTCTGGGTATTCAGTGACAAAAAAAAGGGTCTTTGTCCTGAACAGGCTAAACAGATAAGTGGATTGATATTCTGTCTGTCTGTCTGTCTGTCTGTCTGTCTGTCTCTCTCTCTCTCTCTCTCTCTCTCAGTTTGGGAGAGAGAGAATATATAAAATTGGGAAGAGCGGGAAAGGCCCCATGTAAGACGTAGATGGAATTTGAGTTGTCTTCATATAAATTCCTCAGGGCAGAGGGGTGAGGAATGAAAGTATTACTGCAGCATCACTGGGAGTAGCCCTTCCAGGTAGGAGATGAAATGGTGTGTATGGAGAATGCCAATTAGGTCAATTTGGAATGTAGCATATGTGTGCTTGTGTGTGTGTGTGTGTGTGTGAGATCTAACATAAAATCAATCTAGAAATAAGGGGAGTTGGATTGTGAATGATTTCAAACTCCAAGCAAAGGAGACAGTCTAGCAATGATGCAGAGTCACTCTTACATTAAGAAAATCATTTAGCAACTGTTTAGAAGGTGAATTAGAGAGGATAGAGATGAGTCAAACAGAGTCAACTAGGAGGTTATTGCAAAAGTTTGGAAAAGATCTGAGTACTGGAATGAAGCTGATGGCTCTGTGAATGGAGAGAAGGGAACAGGAGGGAGAATTGTCAACAGATTATATATGCAAAATAAGGGAAAGTGAAAATCAGAGTTTGCCTTTGTGGTTGCAAATCTCAGAAAATACAAGAATCGTGGTGTCCTTGATAGAAATTTCCCTTATAAAATTAAGAAGCTAAGGTGAGGTTTTGTGAACAAAATTTTTTAAAAATATGTTTCAATGTCTGCAAAATATTCAGAAAAAGATTATGGTATGAGCAATATGAGGAGTTAGTAAGAAAGTACCAAGCTGTCTTCAATCTGTTCAAAATAATCATCCCTCGATTTTTGTTTTTAATCCTACGGCAGAGTGTAAGATTTGCTTTGATGATGAAATTTGAAGTAAAACCCTACTGGCCCCTTTGCTCTTTTATTTGTTTATTTTTCTCTCAAAAACAAAAATGGAAGTTTGGCATAGTAGATTAAGAATCAACTTTGGAAGAAGGAAGACTTGAGTAAATCCTGCCTTGAGACCCCAGTGGCTGAGTAACACTGGACAAGTCATTTAAATTTCACTAGGCTACTCTCTAAGTTCACTAGGCCACTCTCTAAGAATTTAAGTTGTAGAGAAGGTGCAGACCCACAATAGCAGGAGTTTCCTCAGCAGAGAATTCCCTCTACCACTTAAATCAAAAGTTTATCTAATACTTGGTTCCATCTCTCTAATACTTAGTTCCATCTCTTTGTGTGGTAGCTAGTTTGCCCAGTGATTAAAATGCTGATTCTGGGGTTAGGAAGACTCATCTTCCTGAATTCAAATCTGATCTCAGATGTGTAGTAGTTCTGTGATCCTGGGCCAGTCACTTCACCCTGTTTGCCTCTGATTTCTCATCTGCAAAATGAACTAGAGGAAAAAAATTGTAAACCATGCCAGTATCTTTGCCAGACAAATCCAAAATGGTGTCACAAAGATTTGGGCATGACTGAATAACAACAAATTCCTAATGATTTCTCAGTGCATGCATATACTTTCCTTTAGGCTTTAAAATCTCATTGTTAATGTGTTCCTGTGTGTTCCAATAATACAATACATGTTTAAGTGATTGAATTATTCATTCACTCATAAGGGTGAATATACTAATGAGTCCAAGATCAAACAAAAATCTTCTGAATTTTTAAATTCTATCATAAACTTGGTACCTTCTTATATTGTGAGTTACTTATATCTTACTCCCATCTACCTACTCTCTATTCCAGTGATTGACCTCCTCACTCTTCCTTATGCAAGACTTCATTTCTCCTAGAGACTGCTTTTTCACTGGTTGTCCTCCATGCTTGGAATCCTCTCTCTCTTCATCACTGTCTCATGCCCTCCCTGGCTTTTACCAAATGTCATCTAAACATCTACATTCTGCAAGAATCCTTTCCAAATTTCCATTAATTCTAATTTTTCCTTGAGATTATCTCCAATTCCTTTTGTCTATAGCTCATTTTTATGTTGTTTTCCCCATCTAAATTGTGTGCTCCTTGACAGCAGAGACTGGCTTCACTTTTCTGTGCATCCTCCATGGTTAGTAAAGTGCCTAGCAGATATTAAACACTTAAATTCTTGTTGGTTTGACCTCCTACAGTCCTTGAAAGGAAAACAAGTTACTAAAACATAACATAATATCTCTGTTTATCTATACACACATAAATATGTATATATGCACATACATTACATATATATGAGTTATAGTCTTTAGACTAACAGGCAATAAGCAGATATTTCAGACTTTTGAGTGAGCACACAAGCTGTGTCCTGAGATGCTTAAACTCATAGTGGCTTGGGAAAAAGCAAATTTTCACACGTCTCTTCAGTGGAAGTTTAGTTATACTTTTATCTGTCCCTTTTGTGCCTTTTTAACTTTACTCATTACTCCCGCCCTATTTCCTTCTTCTTTTCTTGTTTGCCTTTTAACTTCATAGCATTAAATGTTTTACTTCTAAGTTTTACCCACAGAAGTTAAGCTTTTCAGGGGAAAGTCACTAAGCAATATCTAAGAACACATATATAATATGGGGATTTCAATGTATCTAGTCACAGTTAGCATATCTGATGTTTGAAGTAATTAAAATGAAAATGGACTATCCTGAAAATCCTGGCAGTAGTGACAATTGAGGAAGCCTAAGGCAGAGAATGAATTCTCCACTTATTTTACATATCAGTGAGATAGAGGGACTGCTAGAACATATCCCTTTCCTCAACAGAATATGTTTAAAACATGGGATTTCAGATAGTTATATGAAAAGATAAAGCATGTATGAAAAAGTAAAGGGTCTGTTCATGTGGGAAAAGCAAGGGTGTAATTAATAGATCATATATACTCACATATAGCTTGGAGACAAAGTTAAGCTATCTTAAGGAAAGCCCCTAGCACAAAGGAGAGACCATATGGATAATCATAGAAGCACATACATCTAAGCATTAGATGGGACTCTGAAAGAAATTGCTATTTGGCTGCTTGGAACTGGATATCCCGTTGATACCTCAAAGTCAACATATCCTAAATAGAAATCATTATCTTTCCCTTATAACATTATCTTTTTCCAAAATGTTCTATTATTGCCAAGGACATCACCCTATTGTTAATCACCCTAGTCTCTACGGCTCCCACCTGGGTATAGGTCTTTATCACCTCATACTTGAATTATTTCAGGAGCTTTCTGGTTTGACCCCCTGTCTCATTTCTCTTCCGATTGCAATCCATTTTATAATCATCTGCCAAAGTATTTTTCCTACAGTGCAGATCTTTCCATGTCACTCCCCCACTGGGTAAATTCCAGTGTCTCCAAGTTTTCTCCAGGGTCAAATATAATACTCTTTGGCATTTAAAGCCCTTCACCTGTTGACTCCTTCCTACCTTTCTGGCCCTTTTATCCTTTATTCCTCTCTGCATATGTACTATAGTTCAGTAACTTCTTGCTATTCCTCCCTGCACATGACAATGTCTTTTGACTATGCATTTTCTGTGTCTTTTTTTTCCCCATTCCTGGAATGTTCTTCCTCCTCAATGGTGAAGAAAAAATATTTAAAGCACCTACTATGTGTCAGGCACTTTACTTATCACCTCTACCTCTTGGCTTCCATGTTTTCTTTCAAGATGATTTAAAGTCTAGCTCTTGCAGGAGTTCTCTTCATTCGTCTCAATCTCCTTCTGAGATTGCCTTCCATTCACATTGTACATATCTTGCATATACAGTTATTTTCATGTTGTTTGTCCCATTAGAATGTGAACTCTTTGAAATCAGGGACTATGTTTTAATTTTTTTTGTACCCCAGAAACTTAGAAGTTGATTCCCTAACATATAGAAATAAATAAAATGTATTTGTGTTCATTGACTGACTGATATTTCATTCCAATTCCCATTTTGTAGATAAGATAGTTGATACCCTATAAAATGAACTGGAGAAGGAAATGGCAAACCACTCAAGTAATTTTGCTAAGAAAACCCCAAATTGGATTATGAAGAGTGCAACATAACTGAAACAACTGAACAGCAACAACAAAAATGTTGAGATCCAGAGAGGTCCAAAGATTTGTCAGAAGTCATGGAGGTATTCATTTGCAGAACCAGGATCCAAACTCAAGTTCAAATTAAGTACTACAAGCTCAGCACTATTTCTATTGAACAATGTTGACTCTTTAAATTCAGGAAGTTGTGAACCTGCATCCCACAGGATGTGAGGTGATCTACCCAACTGGAAATTTTAGCTGATAGATTAGTGAGACCATAGGTCCATTAATGTACATTTGAAAAGATTCTTGCTTCTTTGAGGAATCATCATAGCACTTAAATCTTAAAGGAATTTCAGAAAATAGCAAATCCTACTACCTATTTTACAGACATGTAAAGCATTAGATATTATGTGACTTTTCAAACATCACACATTGGGTTTTGTCAATCTATTCTTGTTGTTTATCTTGTAAATTTCATTTCAAACATCCCTTTTTGATGTTGAAAGTAACTTATCTTCACATATAAAGTGACAAGAATGTACTCAGTTATTTCTAAAGCTTCTTTTAGCTCTAGGGCTGTGAGCCTACTATCAAGTGAATGTCAAAATGAGGACCAAATTAGAGAGCTTTGTGTATTCACTATCTCTAACCACATGCTTGTCTTTCCTAAACATTGTCAAAAGAATGTCTGGAAACATTAGCCAACTTGTTTGAGTGTTTACATTTGTGTATAAAATTTGTGTTATGCTCTAGTTCTCATTCCCATAAATACAAAATTCAACTTGGAAGTTATTTGTCTCTGCCATAGGGATAGAGATTGCATTGTTAGAGAAGCATGGGAACCACATGGGGACATCTATTCCAGCTTGTACATGATAATTCCCTCTATAATTTGTCTGTAGTTAAATTGCTTCAGTGAAGGAAAACTAACCTTAGCAAAGTGATTTTATTTCTCTAGACCTTAGTTTCTTTTTTTTAAATTGAGGAGGATATACTCTATGGCATCTCATTTCTCTTTCAACACATCCTATAACCTTCAAAGGCAGTCTATTCCAATTCCACCTTTATCAAAGATCTAATTATTATCAAGTTTTTCTTTATACCAAATCTAAATTTATTTCTTTATAATTCCAGCCCATTGTTAATACATCTTTCTATGATGCTAAGTAGAAAAAGGAAGCACACTCTCATGTGGCAGTCCTTCAGACATTTGCAAATAGCTATCATGTCCTACCCCTCTCAATCCCAATCCAAAAGCTTTCCTTTCTTCATGGTAAACATTTTGAGTTCCTTAAACTGATCCATATATGACATTTTTAAAAATCCTCTACAGCTCTTCATTCTTAAATAGGTATCTCAAAAGTATTCAACAATAGCATTATCAAATTTAAAGAAAACAGTCTGGATTTCGGGGACCTAAAAATCTACCTTAAATAATAGAGGTATTATAATAGCAACAAATGAGTGATGGGACAACAATCCCCCACCCCAAAAGTCTTGGATCAGGTTTTACTGTCACATAGGGCAGGGACCAAGGTCTGAGAAAATATGAAGTAGTCAAGCCACTGCAATGACAAGTAATATAGTACATTGCTGCTTGTTTCAGCTATTCAAGTGCCTTTGAACTTCACCTTTGATTGTATCCAAAGTCTTTGTTGGAAACAGTATCCACTGTGTTTCCCTTAATAGGCCTAAGGGAATTTGGAGAACTTCCCTACCCTTAACAGGCCTAATACCATCACATGGAGCCCAGAATGGGAGGAGCTTGGAGAAAGAGTGCAACAGGAAGGGTGGAACAGGAAGGATCCAAGGAGAGAAAAGCTCAAGCAGAGCTGGGACCAAGCAGAACTGAGAGTGAGAATGCTTGTGATTTCAGTGCTGTGTTGATTTGTGTTACTTTCTGTGAACTGAGAGAGAATGTTTGTGATGCCAGCTCTCTGTAGCACTCTGTCTGTTGGTCTGTCAAACAAAAGCACCCTGTCTGTTGTTCTAAGACAGAAGTCCTGAAAAACAACTTTGCTGCTGTTACAGAAGTCCTGAGACTTTACTGTTGATTTGTGTTTGATTTCTCAGACAGAAGCCTTGTCTGTTGATTCATGTTACTTTGTCAGACAGAAAGTGAATTGAGATGATGGTGCTGGCAATGTGTGTAAATATTGTTGTAGCTCTGTTAAGTTTTGTCTTCCTAGAAACAGAAACGTCTAAATTCAGTAAGCTGAAGTATGAAATAGGAGAAGAGAGCTGCCTGCCTGTGAATCCAGGCAAGAGTCCAGTGAATCCAACCAGAACTGGAAGTGGTCAGCCTGTGGAAGAGGAGCCATGGGGTTTGGAATTCAGCCTCCAATGAAGATAAAAGAAGACTTTACTTGAGTACTCTGTATTGACTGACGATATTGTGACATATTGTGACCTAGGGGTGGATGATGTTTGTACTTTCTGCTACTCTTTAAGGATGATTGGAAACTAGCCTCCAGTCAAGATGACAGAAAACTTTATTTGGACACTCTGTATTGACTAAGAAGGTTGTAATTGACGGTATGGTATGTTTTGTCTAAGACTATGTGGCCATTTTAGTAATAAATTGTTATGTTATGTTGTTGTGAATGTTGTGCTTTGGTTTCTTAAATGTTATCCTTTAGTTTATTGCCAAATAAATAGTTTGCTATACTATGTGATTAGATCCTGAAAGTTATTTACAGCAGCAGCCCTCAGGAGAGCTGCTCCTGATCGGCTTTTCAGTCACCAGCTGACACTCTTGGCTCAAGTGTTCATCATGTGTCTAAAAAATGTATGCAAATGTTGCCTCTGTATAGAGATTACAAAAATTGTGAGTCATTGGTACTACTTGAAGCAGCTCCCCACAACTCAGATACTCCTATGCAGGAAATCCAACATTTTTCTTGCTCACTTGGGGTTTGTGCAAATCAATCTCTTCATGAGCTACACTGTGTCCCCATAGAGAAAAATAAACTTTTTGGCACTCAGTCCCTTCAAAAATTGCCAAATGCTTCATTCCATCATTGTCTATATTACAGTTGAACCAGGCCCTGTTCTGCAACAGGGGAAGGTGACATATTCTGTCACAGAACAAATGTCTCAAACTCAGCTACTATCACTCAACCTTCAAGATCATGCTTCTCATCATCAGTGCAAATTGTGATTCTAGGTGGGCACTAGCAAGAAAGGTGACTTGGTTGGCTAGTTGTTGTCTTTTGTTCTCTAAGAGGACCAAAATGACATCACTATGTTAGAGTCAAGTTACAACATGTCAGACTGTGGCTGATCAGACCAATATGAGCTTAGAAATTACCGGAGGTCAAACACAAATAGTCCATGTGAACATTTGAAGTAGATTCTCAAGATTTGTGCATCTCATGTTTCTTTTGAGATGTTTCAATTCTGCCATGCTAGAGCACCGTACCTTCTCTGATGTGTGCATGCCATGCTGGTCAGACCTGTCCCAGTGTCTCCCATGTCACACAATCAATTCCAAAGTTCTTAAAATAAACCTTTAGAGTGTCCTTGTATCCCTTTTTCTGACCACCATGTGAATGCTTGCCCCATATGAGTTCTCCATAAAAGTAGTCTTTTAGGCAAGCATACATCTGTCAAGGGAACAATGTGACCAGCTCATTGTAGTTGTACTCTCTGTGGTAGAGTTTGAATGCTTGGCAGTGTAGCTCAAGAAAGGACATCAGTGTCTGGTATCTTATCCTGCCAGGAGATCTTCAGAATCTTCCTAAGACAATTCAAAAGGAAGAGATTCAGTTTCCTGGCATGCATGGGTGCCATTTCCAACCATTCCACCAGGGGAAGTCTTCACATGTTTGGAAGTAGACACCCCTTAACTCACCATTAGGTCTGAGACCCCTCAGTTACCCTTCACCCGGTATAACCCATCTGCTGAAATGCTTTGCCAGGGTGTGGCTACTGTACATGCTACAGCTTCTTGGATCCAGAGGTGAGAGTTAGGTGGATCAGGAGGACACCAAAGGTGGAAAGCAGCCCTGAAAAGTGCTCAGCAGCTCTCATATCAGAAGTATTAGTCTTCCCTAAATACACCCTACACCCCATCAGGAAAGGTAACTAGCAATAAGTATCAATATTTTTCATGGGGTGAGGACTGATACAAATAGGTTAGTCTGGGCAGATCTTGAAGCCCAGGTGACAGCTTGCTCTCTGAATGTTTGATCTGTTGAACGCACAGGATATCAGAGGTTTTTTGTTGTTTTTTTCTCCTTTATCTGCTTCTGACCATTTCTTGATCCAAGCCCTGATGCCATCTGTATTCCAGAAGCATATCTTAAGCATTGCATATTTACCATGAGGTGAGTTTTACTGGTCTAAAGGGCCTTCATATGGAGCATATATTTCCCCTGTTGCCTTACTCTCTTGTTCATTCTTCTTTTTCTTCTTAGAGTCAGGCTTTTTAGCCTCTGACTCCTCTCACTGATCTCAATCTTACTAACACTTCCTCTCCTCTTGCTTTGGCATCCTCTTCATCCAACTCAATATCCTTGACCCAAGCTCCATGTAACCCAAAGCAACATAATCCTGACCCCATGGACACTTCTAAAGCCAGCAGCACTGTGTCTACACCAAAGTGGACTCTGGTTAGAAGATACAAGCTCTCTCTTATCCCAGACACAAAGAATCCTTATATCGCATTAACTGTTCTTTGCTATCCTAGGCAATCAACTCTGGATTTTCTCCACTTTGTCATTATACTTCCTGGAATATAGTGACCAGAACTAAAGATGACATTTGAGATGTATACTTACCATGCAAAAGACAACAGCATTAGGGGCCTCCTATGTGTCAAGCTTTGTGTTAAGTCCTGGCCATAAAAAGGAAGGCAAAAAAGTGGTTATGGCCCTTAAGAATCTTATATTCCAATAGAAAATGTTATATGCAAACAGCTATGTATTTACAAGTTTTACACAGTGTAAATATGAGGTAATCTCATAAGTAAGGCATTCTTTTATAGTAAACCCAGTATCACGCTAATATGCTGCCATAATGCACTAATGTCTTATATTGAAAGTAAAGTGCATTAATACCACCAAGATTTTTTTTTACCTCCTAAAGTTATTATCATCTATTTCTTCTCCATTTTGTATTTACAAAATTTTTTTTGTTTGTTTTTTTAATTTTTTTTCCTTTTTTCTTTTTTTCTTTTTTTTTTAAATTTATTTTGTTAAATTTTTTTGAGTTACATATTTTCTCCCCGTCTTTCCCCCGCCCACCACCCCAAAACAGCCATCCCAGTGTTTCCCCCCTCCCCCAGTCTATTCTCTCCTATGTCACTTTTTGGTAGGGCA
>JAQQSU010005019.1:0-13919 GCA_028627135.1 Pseudochirops cupreus | reverse complement strand
ATGGAAGCTAATGACTTTATGAGAAATCAAGATACTATTAAACAGATCCAAACAAATGAAAAAATGGAAGGCAATGTGAAATATCTCATTGTAAAAGACACCGACCTGGAAAATAGATCCAGGACAGATAATTTAAAAATTATTGGACTACCTGAAAGCCATGATCAAAAAAAGAACCTAGAAATCATCCTTCAAGAAATTCTCAAGGAAAATTGCCCTGATATTCTAGAACCAGAGGGCAAAATAGAAATTTGAAAGAATTCAATGATCACCTCTTGAAAAAGATCCCCAAAAAGAAAACTCCTAGGAATATTATAGCCAGGTTCCATAGTTCCCAGATCAAGAAGAAAATATTACAAGCAGCCAAGAAGAAATAATTTGAATATTGTGGAAACACAATCAGGATAACACAGGATCTAGCAGCTTCTACATTTGGGATTGAAGGGCTTGGAATATGATATTCTGGAGGTCAAAGGAACTAGGATTAAAATCAAGAATCACCTACCCAGCAAAACTGAGTATTATGTTTCAGGGGAAAATATGGTCATTCAATGAAATAGAGGATTTTCAAGCATTCTTGATGAAAAAACCAGAGTTGAATAGAAAATTTGACACTCATACGAGAAGCAAGAAAAGCATGAGAAGGTAAACGGGGAAAAGAAATCATAAGGAGCTTATCAAAGTTGAACTATTTATATTCCTACATGGAAAAATGATAATTGTAACTTATGAAACTTCTCAGTATGAAGATAGTTGAAGGGAATATAAATGTACATATATGTATACATATATGTCTATATAGAAGGGTATATGTGCATATGAATACATATGTGATTGTGTGTATATGTGCACAGGTATACACAGACAGAAGGCACAGGATCAATTGAATAGGAAGGGATGATATTTAAAAAATAAAATTAAGAGGTGAGAGAGAAATATAATGAGAGAAGATACAAAGAGACAGAATAGGATAAATTATCTCATATAAAAGAGGAAAGGGAAAACTTACAATGGAGGAGAAGAGCAAGAGGGCAAAAGGGAATGGGTCACCTTACTCTCACTGAATTTGGCTTAAGGAGAGAATAACATACACACTAAATTAGCTATCTTACCTTTGCAGCAGTTCTCAACCTGTGGGTTATGTTCAAATTGTAACAATGAAAATACATCCTGCATATCAGATAGATTCATAACTGTAGCAAAATTATAGTTATGAAGTAGCAACAAAAATAATTTTATGGTTGGGGGTCACCACGACATGAGGAACTGTATTAAAGGGTCATGGCATTAGGAAGGTTGAGAACCACTGCTCTACAGGAAAGTAGAGGGGAAGGGGATAAGAGAGGGAATGATAGAAGGGAAGGCAGATTGAGGCGAGGGTAGTTAGAAGTGCACACTTTTGAAAAGGCACAGGATCAAAGTAGAAAGTGGAACAAGTGGGGGGTGGGACAGGATACAGTCAGTCTTTCACAATATATCCACTACGGAAATGTTTTGCATAATTACATATATACAACCTATATTGAATTGCTTATCTTCCCAGTAAGAGTGGGTGACAAGGGAAGAAGGGAAAGAATCTAGAATTCAAAGTTTTAAAATCAAATGTTAAAAAAAATTATTATTATTATTATTTACATGCAAATTGGAAATAAGATATACAGGCACTGGGGTAGGGAGATCCATCTTGCCAGAAAGTTGGGGGATGGGGGAGGATAGAGGAGAAAGTATATTGGGGGAGGGGGTATTCAGTGGGATCGCTGTTTTGGCGTGGGGGTAAAGGAAAGACAGGGAGAAAATTTGTAACTCAAAATCTTGTGGAAATAAATGTTGTAAACTAAAAATAAACATAAGTTTAAAAAAAGAAAGACTCGTACTCTCTTGCATTTGTTAAGTATACATTAAAAGTGACACCAACAAACTAAACACTGTCAAGAAGACAGAAATCAAGGCATGATGGTACATAAACACTGCTATCTGAGGAACAACTGAAAAAACTGGCTTTTTATTTGAAGATCCTGTAGCAAAAGTAGCAAAATATTCATCTTGCCCCAATAAATTTATGTATAGTGCTAGCCACAAATTTCAGAATGAAAAGTTCAGAGTACTTTCCAACCTCACATCACTATGTAGTGATATGAACTTCCAAATATAGTAGTAAACACAGAGTGCAACGCATTCTTAAAAGATTACCCACCAAAGCAGACGCGCTAAATATCGTACTCCTTGCTCCCCAGCGAGGCACAATACTAGAACACTATAATAATATGTCATAAATTCAGAATTTCCTGTCAGGCTGATGGTGCACAGCAGTAAGCCTCAGGAAAAGACCCATATCACTTCTCAATTGGAATGCTGCCGGAATCTCCTAGTATTGTCTCCCAGGTCCCAGATACTATTCAATACACTGCACAGAGGCTTCCAGGCTCGTCTACGTTCTAAAATCTAGCTCTTATCTGGTGCTGAGGGGAGTAGAAAGAACGCAAGACTTGAAAGCAAAGTATTGGGGTTCAAATCCTATGTCTGCCATTCATTACCTGGCATGACTTTCAATAAATAAATCCTATTAATTTAATGTAGAATTTATCATTTGTTGTACAAATTACAAATACTACAATTTGTTTCTCCATCTACAAAAGACAGATCTTGGGAAGGGCATAAGGTATAAGACCACTCGAAGCAGGAGTTGGGAGTAGGGTATGGTAAGGTTATGAGAGGCTCTGAGCACCAAAAGAATTTTGTGTTTAACCCTAGAGATTACAGGGAGCCGTTACTGAGGAGAAGGGTGACATGGCCAAATCCACATCTTAGAAAAATTACTTTGACCAGCAAGAAGAAAATCAACTAGAGGGGGGACAGATTTGTACAGTTAAACCAGACTATTCTCTGTACTGGGAATCCTTTTTCTGATTCTGACTTGATTCACACTATGCTCAGACTCTCATTCCATCTGTCAGGGGTTGATACTTCAAACCTATCTCTCCTCCATGAAACCTTCCATGATGCTCCTAATCAGAATCATGTTGTGTGCCTGGTCTTATCTCCATAATTAGACTGCAAGCTCCTTAAAACTCTACCTTATGGGGCAGCTAGGTGGCACAGTGAATAGAGAGCACCAGCCCTGGAGTCAGGAGGACCTGAGTTCAAATCCTGCCTCATATACTTAACACTTACTAGCTGTATGATCTTAGGCAAGGCACTTAACCCCAATTGCCCTGCGTTCCCCCCTCCAAAGACCAAAAAAAAACCCCAATTCTACCTTATTTATCTTTGTCATCATCAACCTCAAGTATACAATGTTTTCCTTTACATACACAAAAAAATGGCTGAACAAATATTTTACATAATACTTGGCAGAAGAAATGACATCAGAAACTTAAGCATATTGCTAGGATTTAAAACACAAACTGTCACAAAAAATAACTAAACAGAAGGAAGATAAGAAAGAAGCACAAAGAAGTAGGACAGCTTTGAACGTTACTGGAAAGGCTGAACTTAAAAAGAGAAGCAAGCCACATACAATAAAGAACTGCAGTTTCAAGCACAATCCTCTTTATGTATGCAGAAATGTTCATTTTGACCTTTGTTAAATTCATAATTTTTTTTTAAAGTAGGAAAAAAAGAATCACTAAACTGCAAACTCTTTGACCTAGTAATACTTCTAGGTTTGTAATCCCAAAGAGAACAACAAGACCAATGTGTACAAAAACATTAAGGTGACATGTGACAATCTAAAAGAAACAACAGTAATCAGGGAACAGAGCAGTAAAAGACCCACAGTCTACCATTGCCTGAGGCAGCTAAGTGGCACCATGGATAGAGAGCTAACCCTGCCAGGAAGACCTGAGGTCAAATCTTGCCTCAAAACACTTCCTAGACCTGCTACCTCTGGCAAGTCACTTAACATCTGCCTACCTCACCTTCCTCAAAAAGGGGATAATGAAAGCACCTACCCAAAGGGCTTTTGTGGGGATCAAAGGAGATAATATTTGAAAAGGAATCTGCACATCTTAACACGCTACACAAATGTTTGTTATTATTATTTAACATCACTTTGCAAAAGCCTGCCTGCTCTCTATCAATACTCCAGATACTCTAAATATATGTGCAGATTGACTCTCAAATGTTCTGTACAGATGGGAAAGTGAGCATATAGGTCAGCAGTTACTGATGTTCTCTTTGGTCACCTTTCTGGGCAGCATTTTTTTTTTGGCTTTTTGGAGGGGGAAGGCAGGGCAATCGGGGCTAAGTGACTTGCCCAAGGTCACACAGCTAGTAAGTGTTAAGTGTCTGAGGCCAAATTTGAACTCTGGTCCTCCTGACTCCAGGGCCAGTGCTCTATTCACTGCATCACCTAGTTGCCCCTCTGGGCAGTATTAATAAAGGTCTGAGATATTTTCCACATTTTTCAGTATTTTCACCTCCTTTGTAATGGGGTCCTTAACCATCTTTACAATATATCACCCTGCAGTAGAGATCTCTTCTTCATGTACTTGATTCAACCCGGCTGTTTGTCCCATTTCTATTCTCTTTAGATCTAGTAGAGAGGCCAAGTTGTAGATAATGTGTGGAAGGTGAGGTCATCTAAGTGTTCCTGTTTGTAACTGACATTGTGCTACTTGCATCAAGTCCCAAAATATCACAGAGCAACCTAAAAGAGATCCATAATCACCTGAACAAGTTTGGGCTGTCCATCTACACACACACAAAAAAAACCCAAATGGATGACGAATGACTACTGCCCAGATTTTGTCATGCATTTGGATGCATGTTCATCTGGACAATTAAATTTCTACAAATGCAAGTAGATGAAAGGAATTTGAAAAAAAAAGTCTAAGACAAGGGGGGTTTGTCCCATAGGACATAATGGGGAAGGACAGAGCAGGGTAGGGGCTGATGAGAAATCAGGGAATACAGGTTGGGTTTGCTTCTTTATTTTCCCTTTTTTTGGCCAGCTTGGGAGGGTAAGAATGGGGGAGTGGGAGGAGAGACTAGAAGGGCTTCTGAGGCATGTGAATCACAAAGATTAGAAGGTAGGAATTTGCTAGCCACGTTAGAGGTAAGTACTACTATTTGACTGGGCTTCCAGTGCTCCCCTGAGAAGGGTGTCTGTCATTTCTCTCTCTCAAGAACTAGGTTAATAAAGATCAAATTAGGCATTAGTTTCGGTACGTAAGTCATGTTCAGGTCCTGGGGACATGACTGAGCTCATTCAGTGCCAGTTTCTTATCCCCAAATGGTAGGGGAGATGCATATGCCTTACATTAAAAATCAGTTCAGATTTAAAAATTTAATCAGACTAAATCTAAATCAGACTAAAAAATGATTTGTAATATACACTATCAACTCAGAAAATCTTGCCATCAATTTTGTGATGACTTAAGAAGGTTAAAAAGTACTTGGCTCCAGAGTAACTAGAATGAAGAAAATGAAGCATCATCTTTAAAGAAATGTGAAAGAATCACAATATTCTGCCAACATTTGCTTTCTTAATTAAAATTTTCTTTACAACTTCTTGACGTTCATAACATTCTGCTTTGAAGCTAATATAAGGTAAATAATGAGCAAAGAATTCAAGTTCCTGATTCAATTCACAAAAGCACAAAACCTTAAGAGTTGTAGCTGAAAGAGACTTCAGTGATACCTAGTCCAATTATCTCATTTTTACAACAGAAGAAACTAAAAATCAGAGAAATAGGGACTTGCACATACACAGTTAGTGGCAGAGCTAGAACCCAGGTCTCCTGGTCTGTAATTTCTCCATTATTATGCTGCTTTTGCTAATTAATTTTACTGGGGAAAAAACACCTGAACTAATTACAACAATGGGCATAACAGAATTCTGCAACCTGTATTCAGTATGAGATTCAGGACAACTTCCAATCACAAATTCAGAATACAACCAATGACAAAATAAAAAAAGCAGCAAAATATAAAAAGAACCTAACTGGGAATCAAAAGGCCCAAGTTAAAGTCCTAAATATATCACTTACCAGCTATATGAACTTGGGTAAAGCATTTAACCTAAGCCTGAGTTTCATAATTTGTGAAATGGGGATGATAATTCTAACACTATTTCATTTACTATCTCACAGGCAAAAAAAACCAGCTGTGTGTTAAACTGTAAAGTATCATATGGAGCATATCATATAAACATAAGTTATCATTATAAATATGTTTTAGTTTTATTACTAAGTCACACAATGCTCTGCCACTTTGCTCCCCAGCCCCTGGCAACTGCTATTGGCTAAGCTGCTACACACAAAGGACACCAGTGAAGTGGCCAGTTCCAGAGTCCTGCAGCTGGCTTGTCTTCCTTAATTAGAATTCCTTAAGAGCAAGCACTGTGCTTCCTTGTTGCTGTTCCTTGTTGTTCAGCTGTTTTCTGTCATGTCCAACTCTTCGTGACCTCATCTGGGGCTTTTCTTGGCAAAGATCCTGGAGTGGTTTGCCATTTCCTTCTCCAGCTCATTTTACAGATGAAGAAACCAAGGCAGACAGTGTTAAGGGACTTGTCCAGGGTCACATAGCTAGCAAGTGTCTGAGGCCAGATTTGAACTCCAGAAGATGAGTCTTCCTGACTTCAGGCCTGGCATCCTATCCACTGTGCCACCTAGCTGTCCTAGCTGCTTCTCTATTGTTCTCAATTTAATCATTTAGCACAGTGTCAGGCATATAGTAAGCCCTTAAAATGCTTTTCCATCTCAGTTAACATAAAAACAATAGGAATATACTTAAATACTATAATTTCATACTCAATACCTATATGCCATAAAATCACAAAAAAAAAAGCATCAAACTGTAATAGCTTGAGGCTTAAAAGACTTGCCTATCAGCCAAGAACGAATCTGCCACAGTCTTCAATTAAATTGCATGTTAGCAAAAATGAAGGAGACCCTGAACTGGTAGTTGTTTTTTTCTGTGTATTTTCTCTATTAGTCAAAATAAATTTCAGTCCATTCACATTTCAAAATCCCAGAAGGACCTTTGCCAATTCAGCCCAATGACCTCTAACAGAGTCACAAAATATTGGAATTCAGAAAGCTACATTGTCACTTTCTTATATCTAACTAAATGGGGGGGGGGGGAGGAGAGACTCTCCAAAGAGGAGGAAAAACCCTATAATTTTAAAGTGAAATCTGCCTCCTGATAACTTCCTCTCTGATCCAATTTTACTCTTCAGAACCAAGCAAAATAAGTCTAAGACCGCCTTCCACATACCAGACCTTCCAATGTAAGTCAGAGAAGAGACTTATGCTTTCTAAAAGCCTGGCTGATCCCTATTTATGTAATGAATAGTCTCCTTCCTCATCTTCCCTTCCCAGAATCCCTAGATCACCATTCAAGGCTCAGCAAATGTCATCCATCGATACTCTCTACTGATCACCAATGAGAATCTTCTTTCCTCCCCTCCTCTCCCTCTCCTTCCTCTCCCTCTCCCTCTTAGTGCTGTCTGCACCCCAAAAAAAGGATTACTTTGTATGGTCTTATCTGTGTTCAAGTGGTCTCCCCTCTCCTTCTTCCCCCTCAAAACATAAGTTGGCTGGAACGTTAGCAACAGTTTCCTATCTGCCTCTGCAATCCCAAGACCCAGTACACTGCCTGGCACATGGTGGGTGCTTATAAGTGCTTGCTGAATTAAGGTAGGTGAGAGGCACAGTGGAAAGAGAGTCAGCTTCAGAGTCAGAATGACCAGGGGTTTCATGTCTTGTTTGATACAATGACTAAAACCCTTAAGGAAGACATTTAACCTCTCAGTGTTCTAGGCATTAAGACTGCAAACTGTTCAATAGCTCCAGCTTTGCTTTGGTAAAGGCAGCTGACTCATCTGGAGCTTCCCAGAGCAATGAAATCATAGGCTGACCTCAAAAAATAAGGGACTAGTAGCTGAAGTAGGTACTTCCTTTAAGCTCCAACTAAATCCCCATCTTCTACTGGAAGCCTTCCCTCCGTTAACCATCTCTTATTCTTCCTATATAGAACTTGCTCTGTATAGACACATGAGGGCAGGGACTTTTGCCTCTTTTTGTATCCCCAATGCTTAGCACAGTGCCTGGCACATAGTAGGAGTTTAATAAATGTTTATTAATTGACTGAAGTAGTATCTCCATTTTACAAAGGCTCAGAGAGGTAAACTGATCTGTCCAAGATTATATGACTTGTAAGCATATACTCTCTCGCTTAGACGAGGAGAGAATGAATTTTACGCACGAGGGACAGACAGTACCATGTGCTAGGAACAGAAAGAAAGCCACTTTGGCCCAAAGCAAGAAAATGTATTAAGAGCGGCTGAGGTCAAGTTCAGGTCAAGGTTTTAAAAGCCAGAAAAGTTTATGTTTGTTTATATTTCCAGAGGAAACAGGGAGCCACTGAAGTTTACTGAGTAGAAGAGATGCTGACAAAGTCAAATCTGCACTTAAGGAAAATCACTTTGGTAACTATGTATAAGGAGCAGGGGGAGGCTTGGGGGAGGGAGGCAAATTAGGAAGCCCTTAAAAGCAGGAGGTTACAGGACTGAACGGAGGTGGCAGCCAAGTAGAGAGAAAGGGACTGATGCAAGAGCAATGGAGGTAGAGTAGGAAGGTATGGCGACTGAATAAATAGGTGGGATGACTGGTTACAGCCTGGGACCCTAGAAGAACAGTGGCCTTCGACAGAAATAGGAACATCTGGAAGGAGCTGATGAGAAAGATGAAGGAAAGATGAGCTCCTTTTGGAGATGTCTCTAAGACACAGGCTTTGAAATAGTCCAGACACATCTGGCAATGTGGAACTCTGGGGAGAGACTGGGGCTGAATACACACATCTGGAGTCATCTGTATGGAGGTGATCATTAAACTCTTGGGAACTGATGAGACCACCAAATGATGATGTGGATGTTGAGTTGTTTCAGTCCTGTCCCACTCTCCATGACCTCATTTGGGGTTTTCTTGGCAAAGATACTGGTCCTTCTGCCATTCATTCTATAGATGAGGAAGAGAAGCAAAAAAGGCAAAAATGACTTGCCCAAGGTCACACAGTCAGTAAAATCTCAGGCCAGATTTGAACTCATGAAGATAAGCCTTCCTAATTCCAAGCCCAGTGCTCTATCCATTGTGCCACCTAGCTGCCACCAAATGAGAAAGAACTGAAAGAGGAGATAACCCAGGACAGAGACATGGCGAACAACATCAGTTAGGGGTGTGGGCTGCTTAAACCTTTTCCACTCTCAACCAGCTGGGGTGGGTTTTTTTGGTGTTGCATGGCTTGAGGGCATGAGCAGTGCAAAGTGTCCATGCCCATGCAAGGCTGTAGCAAAATTATGGAATACAACATGGGCAAGTGCTGCCAGAAACATCTCAGATGCATTATGCATTTGATTTTGAATTAATTTCTGGTCATTGAGCAGTCAAAAACCTTTTACTATTGCCAAATTTTTTCCCCACCCCAGGTAGGGTCGCAACCCACAGTTTAAGAATCGCTGGATGATGAGCCAGCAAAGGAGACTTAAGGCAGAGATCGGACAGGAGGAAGAAAATCAGAAATGCCAAGAAAATTATAGTGCCAAGAAAACCAAGAAAGGAAAGAGCAACTGCAAGGAGAGGCGGGATTAACAGCGGCAAGTGAAGCAGAGAGGTAAAGGAAGAAGACAGAAAAAATTCTAAGGACCACAGTTGTCAAAAGCTACAAAAGAGACAAAAGGGAAAACTTGGCCCTTTTTTTGGGTTTTAAATGTAATGTTATACTAAGAAATTAGGTATCGTATGTCTTTTCCCTTCTGAACTCAAGTTAAGAGGAAAAAGTTAAATCAATGCAAACGAAAGATTAGCCTTGTTAATTACACACAATAATCTGCAATTTTACTACATGAACCATGCAAAAGAGTTTAGATTAAGCTACTTGATGTTTTTCTTCTTAAAATGTTCAGCATGACAAAAATTCATCTCAGACCTTGAAATGGTCACTGGAATGGTATACTTGGAAGAAGTCAGAATGGTATAATGGAAAGAAAATTCAATTTAAGAGTTAGGAATTTGGGTCTAAGCCCTACCTAGAATGTTCTATGTATAATACTAGAATTGGAAGGGACCTATTTAGTCCAAGCCCTGCCCAATGAACAGATGCCCTCTAAAGAGTCAATTCAACTTTTATTAAGCTTGATTTTGAGGCTACTAAGCCAAAAAAAAAAAGTTCTTGCCTAAAGATCCTTGCATTCTACGGGCATGTACACAAAAACCAATTCTCAGCTACTCCTGGGCTTATGTGATGACAGATTTTAGACTATTCGGGACTTTAAGTCATGTAACAGTCCCAGCAATTTACAGATGAGAAAAGTGAGGCCCAGAGAACTTAAAGAACTTACCCAAGATCCCAAAGGTAAAAAAGCAGCAGAACTAACCAGGACTCAAACTCGAAAACTGTGACACCACCCCAGGGCTTATAGCCCTCACTACACCACAATGCTGCCTCTATCTCTTGGAACATCTGTATGTAGTCTTCCCCCAGGAGACTGTAAGCTCCTTGAGAGCAGAGATTGTCTTTTTTATATCCCTAGCACTTAATAAAGGTTTCTGAACTGAAATGAAGCCAGGCTGAGGCCTACTAAGGCAGCCTTTAAATTACCATATCTCCATAGTGCTAATAGCAAAGAAAGTAGGGATTCCTGAAACATGGTCATCAAGTCTCTGCTTGGACACCTCTAGAAATGAGAGACCGCAATATAAGTGATGAACAATCATTTATTAAATATTAAATAAAAACCATTAAGTATCACAGGAAGAAAGACAAAAATGAAGAATCCCTATTCTGAAGGTGATGATTACATTACATCAGGGAAGACAACATGTAAAAAATAAGTAATTTTTTGGGGGGGGAGGAAAGGGCACTGATGCAATATATAGTGAGCATCAGTTTCCTGAATACCAACCCAGGGTTCCTTGCACTTATACCATATTTCTGTGCTATCTTGGCCCCTTTAAAGCACTAGCACATATTCTAACCCCCTCCAGAAAATTATTCCAGTGTTCAAATTCCATGACGATCAATTAAGCCAAAAGAGAGATGGCCCTTTAAAGCAAAACTTTTTAAAATGCCAATTACCACATTTAAACTACAGGATGTGCTCACAGTGCAATGAAAGTTATAAACCCAGTGTTCAACTTGCAATGTTGAGTTTACAACCCTTCTAGTGCTTTAGAAATACCAAACTGATGAATATTACATTTTCAGAATGAAATTTCTTTAGAATCTCTCCAAATCAGAGAAGTTACAAAAGCTCTACCTGTAATTTTATGTTAGTGGTTTAAGGATGAGAAGAGATGTAGACTGTCTTGGTCTGAAATCAATCAGGGTTTGAAAACCAACTTGGAGCTAAAACAAGTTGTTAATACAAGAGAATATACTAAGTAAATGTGACTGATCTCCTCTAAGTCTCAAGTGAAGGATATAAATGATTTATTCATATTGTAATGGATTAAAAGTTATTCAAATTAGGAGGCTGCTCTATCTGGGCTTCTTAAACTGTTTTAAGGGGTTGAGAGTGGAAAAAGTTTAAGAAGCCCTAGGACTCTAGATGACCTGTAAATTTGTTCCCATCCTATGTTAAAATTATGATCCTAATCCCTCACTACCATTTACACCGTCCAAAATTCTATCCATATTTCAAGACCCAGTTCAAATGCCACCCCTTCCTTGGAGCCCTCCTAATCCTTGCAACAGGAAAATTGTCTTCTCAATACCTCCAGACCCATATAACACTCCTACTTTACCTCCTTTATATACTTTTGATCTCTTGAGTATTATAATTATTTGTCTATTGGTCATGCCCATCACTACTAGACTTTTAACCCACTGCCTAATAGAGAGCCCTTCAGAAAAACCATTTTTAAAAGTTTTAATGATTCCTCTTTTTTTTTAAAACAAGGAAGTCACATAGGCTTTTTTTTAAATGTAGCTTTTCAGGAACTAGGAACACCTGTGCAAAGGTAGGAGCTGGGAATGTCAAGTATAGATAACAGAAAGTAGGCCAACTATGTAAAATAATGAGAGGGAATAATGTGGCATCAGTCTGCTAACATGTTGGTCTACAACTTCTTGTTGTTCAGTCATTTTGCAGTTGTGCCAACTCTCCATGACCCCATTTGGGGTTTTCTTGGCAGAGATACTTCAGTGGTTTGCCATTTCCTTCTCCAACTCATTTTTACAGATGAGGAAACTGAGGTAAACCGGGTTAAGTGACTTGCCCAGAGTAGTAAAGTGTCTGAGGCCAGATCTGAACTGAGGAAGATGTGTCTTTCTGACTCCAGGCCCAGCGCTCTATGCTCTATGGTGCCACCCCCCAATTAAATGTATACCTAATTTCCAGCAACTGGGAATCAGTTTCTTCAGAACCTAACCAAGCTGAGGTAGGCTGTTAGTGACTTCCAATTCCTACATGAGGTCTAACTAGATCTATCTGGGCAACTATTTGATCTTTCTCTGATGACTATTGTCTAGCTGCAACCACCCTGTACTGTGATACCCACTTAGTATGCTACTCCCATCCAGAAGCCTTGCTATCCATGGCCAAGTTACTCCAAATATCCTTGTATATATTTGGCTCCAGAAGCATAAGTTTTGAGCAAAGGTTATCTTTTTCATTTCTGCGGTACTGCTGCTGGCGAACCACAAAATTTCAAGAGCAAAATTTGTCACTAAAAGGTGGAGAAAGTGGACAGATGAGCCTGTGAAACAGTGCAGTACAGCTGACAGGTTACTAGACCTGGAGTCAGTAACTGCTGACTTAAAATCCACCTGAAACATACTAGCTATGTGACCTGGGCATTTACCTCATTACACCTCAGTTTCCTCACCTGTAGAATGGGGAATGGAGGGAGGGGCCCCAATGGACTTGATAGCCCCTAAAAGACCTTTTAGTTCTGAATTAATCATCCTACAATTACCTTTTCTGATTCCCTAAATCCTTGTGAATATCCAAACTAAGTCAATTATCACACAAGGGTGAATGAGAAGTGGAAAGAGACCAGTGCTATGAAAAATGTGATACAGTACAGATCACTTTCACTTGGGGAAGACACAGTTCCATCCTCTCAAGGTCACATCCTCTTAAATTCCAAGGATATGTGTCCTCAGCAATGTGATGTGGGGGGGGGGGGTCTTCTTGAGGTCCTCTGACGCTGTGAGCATACCAATAAGGCACTTACCTAGGCTGACCACAAATTATCCCCCCCACTTCAGTCATGTGACCAACCCACCATCTTTTTTCAATGATGCATTTCTTTTATGATATCCTTAACACAGACAACATTTCTTTGTATGTTTATGCACCAACATATACCACACCTCTCCAATGCCCTTTGGGTAATCTCTCATTTTAATTTTTCAGATACTATATCATTCTATGACATAGCCACGTAACATCACTGGAAGAACACTGATATTAAAAAAGATGGGCCTTTGTTTCAGGGGGAAGTTTAAGGTCATTAAGAGAACTTTGCAACTTTCCATGAAGAGGCAAAATCTGAAAACAAAGAATTTCAAAAATATTTAAGTAAATTAACGGATAATATACCAACAAAAGGTTAATTAAAGGAATCTTAATCAATCAAAAGCCATTTATTATGCACTGGAGACATGAAGGAAAAGCAAAAATGGTCCCTGTCCTTAAGGCGCTTACATTTTAACAGGAAAGACAGCAGTTACATAAAGAGGTGTGTACAAGATGCTGAGGATAGACACAAGGTAACTGTTACGGGAATCAAGATCTTCCCTGCCCTAGGCCCTTTGCTAAAGTGGCTAACTGACTCTGAGGACCCTTGGATATTTGAAAGTATACTCTGTTCCCTAATAGGCTGAATGTGGTCACGTGGAGCCTGTGGCACCACGCTTGTTTTCCAGGAATGCCCGTGCCTTGTAGCTTTGTGATTGGGCAGTGGGTCTAGAGG